>JBBPDH010000031.1:18517464-18529380 GCA_037974565.1 Clupeocharax schoutedeni
ATTTAACTTATTTAACCCCTTTAACCCATTTAACTCATTTAACTGATTCAAACAATTTAACCCATTCAACACATTTAATACCTTTAACTCATTTAACCCATTTAACTTATTTAACCCCTTTAACCCATTTAACTCATTTAACTGATTCAAACAATTTAACCCATTCAACACATTTATTACCTTTAACTCATTTAACTCATTTAACCCATTTAAAAGGTTTAACCCATTTAACACATTTAACCCATTTAACTTATTTAATCCCTTTAACTCATTTAAACCCTTTAACCTATTTAAATTATTTAATCCCTCTAACCCTTTTAACCCCTTTAACTCATTTAACCCTTTAACCCTTTTAACCCATTTTACTCATTTAACTCATTTAACTTATTTAATACCATTAACCCATTTAACCCCTTTAACTCATTTAACCCTGTTTAACACATTTAACCTGTTTAACTCATTCAACCCATTTAACACATTTAACCCATTTTATCCAATTTAACAAAATTAACCTATTTAACTCAGTTAACCCATTCATCAAGTCATGCAGTGGGCAGCCAGGAACACAGGACGCAGTGTGTATCTTGCTCAAGAGTTACCTCAGTGATGCCACTAGCAGTCCTGGGATTTAAACCCAACTTTCTGATTACAGACAAACTCCTAAACCACCAGGCCACGAGCTGCTCCAAATGTGAATGAGACTCAAGCCATAAAGATAAAAATGAATAAAAACAAGTGAATTATGAGATTATGTTTGAATATGTTTGATTTCATTGTATTTATACTTTCCTTTTATAAATACAATGAAATCAAACATAATATGCATTCATTTAAGAAGGAAAGAATATTGTTGTTTTCTTTTTACATTTGAAATCTGGTTATAAGTATAAAACCGAACACAACACACAGTTAGTTGTGTATAAAGACCTTGTTAGTGCTGTTAAAAAATAACAGAGCTCTGATCTTAGGAAGAAAGAGGGGTGGTGTTCTAAAGTACTGACTGGGAAGGTCATGAAATGGATTTGGATCTTTACAAACAGGATTCCACACATATCTCAAAATTTCTGCATAATTCAATCAGTCATTCAGAGTGAATTGGGTGTGAAATGATAGAGACTCTGATTTCTCTACAGTGGAGATGAATGGAACCAGACGTCATATTCTCCCCAATTAAATCCGTGAGAGTTTATATGGATGCTGATGATGGTAAAATAGTTGAGAATCTGAACCAAACTGGTTTTCTTTGGGGACTATTTTGCCTCACAATACCCTGCATGTATCCCTCCACCTTCTCAGAAGTAACATAAAGCATCATTCATGCATTTATTACCATTTCATGGAATAAGGAGCTGTCTGGTTCCATTTGCCACCACTGTAAACAGTTCTCACTCTGTAGAATGGAGCATTTCACAACAAATCCACTCAGAATGACATTGTTTACATGCCAACATGTTATTAGGCATAGATCCTGAAAAATCATTGGAATTTCCCTTTAAAATGAAGGGGATTGACAGAGCTGTTGTCCAGCAGATGGCAACAGCAACTAACTGGTTCTCTGAGTGAATGAGACGTGCTGTTCCTCACTATGGCAGGAGAAGAAGGTGTTTGATAAATGAGTGCTTGTAGGTTAAACTATAATACATATTTATATATACACACAAATGTACACGTGTTAAAGGGCCATATTTTGCTCCTTTGTGCTTTTCGCCCTGCCATGGACAGCAACAGCAACAATTGGCACACTCTTAAAACCAATAAAGGGTTCTCTGAAGAACCCCATGTGATGTGCTGATGTTCCTTTTAATATGGATGTGAGCATCAAGAAACTTTAACTGTATGTCAATTAAAGGGTTTTCTAGAATAGTACAACCACAGAGGAACCTTGACTTTAAGCGTGAGGCTATAATTGATATCAGTTTCACATGGCCCACCATCACCTTGACCTTTGTTGTGTTTTCAGGGGTGAAATCAGGCCTCTGATGGGCTTGGGGTGGTGGGGTTCCGAGTGTCTGTGGTGTGAGGTTTCACCATGACGGTGTGAAAGCTCTCCTCCTGGTGAAAGGTTCCCTCCAGGATCTCCTGGATGGCAGTCAGGACATTGTGGTTATAGACCATGTCTAGGTGGGTCAAGCCTTTGAATGCAGTCACGTAAACTGGCTGCTCCTGCTTCCCTATCCAGCGCTTGCACAGGCTCATGGTGCGGATGTCCAACGTGTCGTCTCCGTCCCCGTACAGGAAGTCTATCGGTTCGGAGTTGGGGAAGTCCTCGTTGTAGATGTAGGTGACGGGCGTTGGAATGCCAACGCCGTAGAAGCAGTAGACCTCCACACCCGGGGTTGGCAGTCCAGCCGTGAGGTTCCGAGTGTCCTCCCACATGTACCAGCCGTCCTCGAAGTTGATGTCAGTGAAGAAGCGCTGGTAGTCCTGGTTGGTGTAGTTGAAGAACGGAGTGGAGATAAAGACGTGGTCTTTAGGCCACACCTCCTCGGACGGCATCATCCAGGGATTACTGGTGGTCATTCGCTGCTCCTCACGGACCTTGATGTTCGAGACCAGTGGGATTCCATAGTTCTCACCTGAGGAGCAGGAAAATTACAATTAGAAAACTTTATTGATCCTGGAGAAAATCATGTTACGACCACACAGACACTCAGAGACAAGAACAATATGTATATATATATATAAAGTTAAAATACATCCAATAAGAACTCAATATGAAATAAACTATGCTATATGCGCTTATGATGAGTGGTAATTCTACAGATTAACAGCATACAGTGTCGTTTATTACTAGTAACACTAATAGTGGTGAGGAGTCTGTTATTGCTGCAATACAGAGATACTCTCATAAGTAGTGATATTTCACATGGTAAGACTATTGCACATAATAATGAGATAATAATGCCCATAATGATATTGAGTTATAGAGTCTGATGGGTGAGTGGCAGAGAGGAATTATAGAGTCAGATGGGTGGGTGGGTAACCGAGGGAGGAGATATAGAGTCTAATGGGTGTGTGTATGATGGGGGAGGAGGTATAGAGTCTTATGGGTGGGTGGGTGACAGGGGGAGGAGTTAGAGAGTCTGATGGTTTGGTGGGTGACTGGGGGAGGAGTTATAGAATCTGATGGGTGTGTGATGGGGAGGAGTTATAGTGACTGACTAGCTCTAGTTAACAATCCTACCATTGGAGGGAGAGTGAAGACGACCAGAGCACACAGTGTGAACAATGTGAAATTTGTTCTCTATATTTTACCCATTTAATCCATCAAACCCACGACTTCCTGATCGCAGGGCAAACACCCTAATCACTAGGCCACCAGCTGCCCCATTCACTTGACTATTATGTAATGAATTGCAACATACAGTACTATGCAAACATTCCTTAACCTCCCCTAATTTCTTCATATTTTGCTTCTAAAGGTTAAAACTTTGAAGGAAGATTAAAGGATATGGCAATTGCACAGCATTGTAGATAATAATATAAAAAAGTAATAATAATAATAATTTGCCTGCTTGTAAGATAATATTGTAGATATTGTATGTATTAATCCTTGTTAGCCTATGGCTAGTATGTTAGCTTAGGGCTGAGGGCTTTTGGCTGAGCCATTAGGACAGTGTAGAGCACAACATTAGACCTGATATTGTACTTTGTTGCCCTAATAAAAAGAAAATGGACATTTTTCTGTATCAAACAAAAATGAGCACTATTAGCATGTTAATATTTGCCTGTATGAAATTAATCTGCATATGTTACTGCAGACTAAGAATAATACACTAATTTGTATAAACATAATATAAACATAATATTAACATGTATTCTCAATGAATTCAGATCAAATAAAATCTGTTGCTTTTTTAAACACACAAAAGGAACAGGTTGACCCTCTGAACAGGTGATTTCTGATTAAAAACGTATCTTTTAAACTCAAATGCATTTCAGCAACTCCTTTCCGGCTAATCTATTTGCCGGATAGGTCTAGTATTTTCTTACTTAATGAATCAATATTTCTGTCTGTTGTGGGAATGCAGTGGAACTCTGTGGAGAAACGAGGTAAGAGGTCATGGACTTGGTTCCACCTGATAACGTCCAGCTACTGTCACAGTTTCATAAAGGCAGCTGTTCTGTGCTGTCACTTTAAAGCAGGGTGGCTCAGTCTTGCTCCTGGAGATGCAACGCTCCAACCCAGATCTAACACACCCTGCCAAGGTAATGAAACCTATCACCTATGCATATCTTGAATCTGACATCTCTGGTACGCTCCTTAAGACCCCACCAGAAAGCTCAACCAGCTCACAACACCAACTATACTACAGGTCGTTTCTCAGACAGGGATTAAGCACAAGTCCTGAATTTCATGGCATTTTGATTGGAGGTTTTCAATTAGAATAGAAAATATGGTCCATGAATTTGTTTGTTCAAAAGTATCCAGAAGCCTTTTCCAGTCATTATAAAACCAAACCCCTTAAGTTTATCCCTTAAAATCACTTTTTTGACCTTAATTTTCCCCTACAGGGAATGAAGGAAAGTTAAGAAGAAAAATGCAGAGATTAAGGTGATTAAGGGGTAAAACTACTGAATTTTCCTCCTGAATTTACTGAATAAAACAACCTACTGAATTAACGTAAGGGGGTTCACACTAATGCCTTAAATCTAATTTTAGGGTAAAACAAATGTGTCAGTTTCACAAATTAACCAACAATTAATTGAATATTATATATTTTCAGGGGTAAATTAAGGACAGGTTTAGCACAATTTAAAAAGGCTAAATTGTGTTCGGTAGTGATTGGATTCAGCACCTTTAAGGTGCATTTATTTTTCTGAACCATTGGATAAAAAAACGATTTTTATTAATAAAGCAATTACATCCCATTCTCACTACTGTCGCACCGCTGGACTTGTATTGTTTCTGTCATTCCTTGCATTCTGTTCAGTGTTGTATCTGCCTCGTGTGCAATAATAATCACACCCTCTGGAATGTATACATCCTGCTCACGTTCCACTGTTACATCACATTACTGTTACATTACTAAACACTGTTGCAGTGTTTATTTATTGTGCTGTTTATTGTTTCTCCGGAGAGCGACCGAGCGGTAGCAGGCCGAGAAAAACAGCAGCAAACGGCAAGCGTGTAGAAGAACAAACACTGGTTCTAGACTGTTTTACACTGGGGGGCTAAAAACTAGCCTCCAGCCTGTTTTTAATCAACATTGTTTGTGTTGGTGTTTCTTGTGGGTGCAGTTGACAGGACCAATCAGTGACCAAGCTATGACTGGTCACAGTCAAAATTACCTGATCCCAGTACTCTGAGCACCTTCACTGCTCCGCCCCACGGCGCCCCCAGTGAGATGAAGCTCTTGATGTAGCGGTCTTTCCAGGCCTGGCTCTGCTGGTTGAGGAAGTAGAGGATGTAGTTGCTGCCCATGCTGTGGCCCAGCAGGTGGACGGGCAGGTTGTACTCGTCATGCATCTCCTCCACCAGGCCCTTCAGCCGCGAGAAATACTCTTCCTGGTCATCTGGATCACACACAAACGGAGGCGTGTGGGGAGCACAATGGGTGAGAAACCATGTAAAATCTACTGTGTGCATGAGATGAAGTTGGCTTTTGTCACTGGGATTTCATGGCACCACTCTACAATTAGAATATCTTTATAAACAGCTTGTAATCAGCTTGTCAATAAGGTTGTAGACAGTTTATAAATCATTAATCAGCAGTTATTACAGTTGTCAGGCTCACTATTTGGCGAGATTTGATGTTTTAAGACACGATGAAGGCGACAGTTTAATATTCTGCCTGAAAAAGAGACCAGATAAACTCAGCAACCAGCAAGATCTGAGATCTTCTCAGAAAGTGAGGCTGCATCAGTGTGCTACAACTGTTCTAACTTGTTTATTAATCATTAATCATTATTAACAACCTGATTATAATTCTTTTATAAACCTTTTAGAAGGGCTGTATTATCATAAAGGGGTACCAATGTCATATTAGAAATATTACTGGATATTTGAGTGTGTGTGTGTGTGTGTGTATGTATAATTAAGAGCGTGTGAGTGTTAACTCACTCGGCGCGATCCTCCAGTCATACGGCGCCGCTCGGACTGTTTTGTTCTGCACGTATCCAATGTTGGCCAAATGTTGAATCATGGTGTGAAAATATCCTGGAAGGAGAAACAGTAGGTGGAGGAGGGGTGGGGTCACATACACCCAAGTACTGTTCTCTAAAAAACTGCTCCAGACACTGAGCAGAATACATACACACTTTTCACACATACAGTCGTGTGCAAAAGTTTGGCCACCCCGGGTCAAAACTACACACCATTGATTTCCTCTGGACAGTTTTTACTCCAAAGTCACTGCAAACCTACACACATCTTATTTCTGGACATTTTAATGCACATACTGAGGGGACATGATAAATGGTCTGTGCATATGTTTACTCACCCTTTAAGTCAGTGATTAAACCGCATTTTGAAGAAATCACATCCTCCAAACCTTTCTTGTAGCCAGTTATTTTCTTGATTTAGGGTTTTGTTTAACACATTTTCCTCACAGAGTACTCGACAGGTCATTTTTCATCCCAGGCTTTCAATAATATTTAACTCTGAATGCTGGAAGTGTGATGATGTAGGCAGGCTAAATCATGTTCTGAGGTGCTGCCTCAGGTTATACCCAAAGAATGATCAGACAGGAAATCTCTTGTCTAGGAGAGAAAATCATGGTGGACTGGTGACTGCTGATGCTGCCATGGAAGGCAAGTCAAGCACAATCAATTACTGACGGGTATCTACTTGCAAGGACAGTGGCACACAAACAGGTCTCCTCCTACTTTCCAGGATGGATGTTTAATATCTAAAATACACACACACACACACACACACACACACACACACATACATCTACAGTTCTCATCGGACCTCAGCCACACCTCAGCCTCTTTTAACCTCAACCTATTTACTTTAATTTTTTTTGTCTTTAAATCTTTTTTGTCAAACACCCAAATTTATTTATTTTCTGGTTTCTTCACTGACTGCATTTGTTGATATGTATTAGATCCCTTTCTATCCTGTGGCCCCAAGTTTCCTGTGCCGCTGGTTCCCACAGCAGATCCAGCCCAATGTTTAACAGCTTTTGTTTGATCAGATCACAGCCCTCTGTCTTATCTAGATGCTGTTTCATACCTCAAACTTTTTGGACGCGATCAGAGTGTCAGAAACCACATAAGCAAGTTTATTTGAAGTGGCTTAACTGATTTAGGCATGCAGTTAGGACCACACTAACCTCAGACACTGAAAGGCTTGAGTACTTGACTACATTTGATTTCTGAGACACTTAACGTTTACAGCTTTTATCAGATGCTTTTGTCCAAAGTGACTTATGTACCCTAACTATGAGGGTAGTCTCCCTGGAGCAACTTGGGATTAAAGGGGACCTATTATGCAAAACTCACTTTTTGCATCATTTTGTATTTCCGTTTGTGTCACTACTGCTCCTATAAACAAGTGTGGAAAAAAAAACATCCATCCATGTTCTGTAAATCAATATAAAAATTTTGGTGTCAGGAATCATATGCTTCTACGAGTTGTTTGGACAGCGAGCCCATTGTGAAGAAATAAAGGGAACATTTTTATAGAACCATCCCTCATCTGTCAAGCCCCCTCCCACTAGATTAGTTGAAGATCCGCCATTTTAGTCTGCTGGTTTTATGAGCACAGATAAGATGGCGAGCGCTGTGGCTACAGGCAGAGGCGAGTCACTCATGAAGTATTGTGTTCATTTTGCTCTCGGTCTGACTCGTGGTCCAACATATAGGGCTTAATATCGCCTCTGTTTTCAGGCTTTTAGACGTGTGTTTTGGATGGTGGGATGTATTTGCATAAAAGTGTCAGAGCCCTTAAACAGCTCATTTTGAAAGGGACTGAAACTTTTCAAAATGAATCTCTTTATGTGAGTGTGATTTTGTGCAAAGAACTTCATGAACATGAACAATATTTTACAACTAAAGTGAGTTTTGCATAATATGGGTCTAGCACAAGGACCCAGTGCTGGTAGGATTCGAACCCATAACCTCTTGGTCCAGAGGCAAGTTTCTTACTCATTAGGCCACCACCACCCCAAAGGGCATTCAGCCCCCCAGTACTGGTTCTGGTTTTGAACTGATGCAAATGACCCCAAACGGGGTAAATGACATGAGCGGTCTACTCACCTGCCAGCCTGTTGTTGTCCAGGAACTCGACTGTGTATGTTTGGCCAAAGCCAGGCACTCGGACTTCAACCCCTGGTGCATTGGAGGTCTTGCGAGTCGTCCGATTATACACAATCCTGCAGCGAGGAGAAGGACACACGGTGAAACAGTCTGTCCTTTTGCTGTCATCATGTTTAAGAGCGGTCCAAAACCAAGACATAAGGTTAATTACTTAAGCCAGTTGAGGGCAGCCATAAAGGCTGATAGAGGGCACTTACCACCACAGTGTCAAGCTTTAGAAGGTGTGGGTCAATAAAGCAGACGCTTACTTTTCAGGAATGAAGACTATGTAGAGACATCCATGCCTGAATTATAAAGCTGGTTTCACGGGATAAGCACAGTCGTATGGTTTGATTTTGCAGAACAAATTTAAGAGGAAACCTGGACTAAATGGGATTTAACCATAAAACACAATCAACAAGCCTGAGCCTAGTTCATTTGCCTTTAACTCGTCCCAGCACCAATGGTGATTTATCACTGAAATGCCCTTGTAGGCCATTCTCAGGCTTAATATTTGTTTGAAAAACTAGATAATAATGTATTGGACAGATGCATTTGAGAACAAATGTCAATGGTGCATCGTTCAAATTCTGTTTCTCCAAAATTATGACAATGAAAAGGTACATTGTTAAATTCCAGACAATTTTGAACTGCTTCTATGGGTCCATTGTAAAGAAATGTTCACTAAAGAAATGTTTTAAGTGCAATAATACGTGTATACTTCAGGTGTCCCCCTAAACCACCAGTCTGACCCATAAGAGTGATGGTTTGCATGTAGATGAAGACAAGGCTGCACATCAATCAGCTGTGTGAAGAACATGTGTACTGACCTTCCCTTCATACCTTGAGGGAAGAATGTGGACCCTACACGACTGATTCAGCATTCCTTTCCATACAAGTAATTACATTCAAATATTAGTTAACGCTTCAGACATGTGCTGGTAGCTCAACAAATGGTAAATCATCATCATACGGCAAAACAGCTTCTTATACAGATTTTCCCCCAGTTTGAGTCATGCTGAGCTTTGTTTGGTGTTCCTGTGTCATGTAGAACCAAAGTTACTGTAAATTTAAAAACATGTAATAATAATAAAAGCCACTACTAGGGTTTAAAAACAGCGTCAGACACAAATGAACATAAATAACAAAAAAATTAACTCATCTATTTATTTTAGATCTTTGAACCAGAAGTAGTCTCAGTCTCAGGATAGTTTCAGGATAGTCTCCGGCCACCAGTTCTAGACTGTTTTATACCGGTTATATTTACTGAAATCAGAGTTTACCGATACATTCTGAGTTCTGAGGGTAAACATCAATTCTAGACTGTTTTACACCATTTATATTTACTGAAATCAGAGTTTACAGATTTCTATGGGTCTCAGCCAGACTCCTCACCTCATGTTATCAATCCAGCAGTCGACACCAATAGGCATGAGCATGTTGAGGTCGAGCCACAAGGGGAACCAGTGCTCGGTCTTCTTGTAGCACATCCAGTGGACCAGTGTGGGCTTGTCTATCTTGGCTTCAAGTCGGTTTCCCAAATTCCCGGGCACTAAACCAGCAAAAGCAGAGGAATTCAGAGCAAATGTTTAAATGAATGGTAGCAAAGAAATGTAAGCATTCTTCCAAACCTAAAGCATTTTTAAGATGAGATAAGATAAGATAAGATAAGATAAGAGAACCCTTTATTAGTCTTTATTAGAAACGTGCACTGTTACAGCAGAAAAGTAGACAGAACAAGAAAAGAAAGTAGAATCAGCAAAACCAATAGAAATAAAAACTATACAACACAACAGTATAATCCTCCACTGAACACACACACAAATATATATATACATATATGCCCAGTAGTAGCAGACATTAAAAGATACAGTAATATTGCACAAGAGATACTGCACATGTTGCATGAGAAATATGCATGAAAGATCCATTGCACTCATCAGTTTGTGTGTGTGTGTGTGTGTGTGTGTGTGTGTGGTGAACTGTGAGCAATGCAATCAGGTCTTACTGCCACCAGTAGTGCAATGCTGGGCAGAGCTCCGTTAGGACCGGCTTGGCTTGTCTTACCTAAAATGATGGGCTGTGTGCTGTTGCCTGGCACTAGAGGCTTTACTGTTGGAGGAAAGATAAGGTTCAGGAGCCAGAAAGCCGCACACTGATGAAATGCAGCTAGAAGAACGAGTACAGAGCTCAGGGCACGGCAGCCTCGCATGGTGTCTCTTCTGTGTGGCTCTCGGGACCTTCCGTCCTCCCGTCTGTCTCTCTGCAGGGGAGTGGTGGAGCTTTAATGCTGCTCTCCGCCGAGGAAGCGCCAGGGGGGTTAGTGGGGTTAGGGGGGCGGGAGGTGGTGAAGAGGGGGGGGGTTGAGGTCAGCACAGCAGGTAAATATGACTCAGTGTTAGAGCCAGGCCTCTTTACAACTCATTCTTCTATTTTCTCTTTTCTATCACTTCAGATTTTAATATTTGGCTACAAGATAAAACAAAGTTATTCAGTTTCCACACAGAAGATTTATATCTTAGAATAATTACATGTGGTGTAATTATATATAATCCAACTTAATTATAGAAAAATTAGAAACTGTCCCTTAAAGCTTTTTGTCTCTTACCTTCTATGCTCTTACCACACATGCACACCCACCCACACCCACACACCCACCCACGCACACACACACACACACACACACACACACACACTTACATACATATGCACACACACATACACATACACAGATACAAACACACACACATATACATACATACACTACCGCTCAAAAGTGTGGGATCACTTCGAAATGTCCTTGTTTTTGGAAGAAAAATACAGTTTTTTCACAGAAATACACTCTATACATTGCTAATGTGGTAAATGACTATTCTAGCTGCAAATGTCTGGTTTTTGGTGCATTATCTACATAGGTGTATAGAGGTCCATAACCAGCAACTATCACTCCAGTGTTCTAACGGTGCAGTGTGTTTGCTCATTTGCTCATTGCAATCATCAGAAGGCTAATGGATGATTAGAAAGCCCTTGTGCAATCATTAGCACAGCTGAAAACAGTTTAGCTGGTTAGAGAAGCTATAAAACAGACTTCCTTTGAGCAGGTTGAGTATTTGGAGCATCACATTTGTGGTTTCGATAAAACGTTCGAAATGGCCAGAAAAAAAGAACTTTCATGTGAAACTCGACAGTCTATTCTTGTTCTTAGAAATGAAGGCTATTCCATGTGAGAAATTGCCAAGAAACTGAAGATTTCCTACAAAAGTGTGTACTACAAACAGGATCTAATCAGAGTAGAAAGAGAAGTGGGAGGCCCCGCTGCATAACTGAGTAAGAAGAGAAGTACATTAGAGTCTCTAGTTTGAGAAATAGACGCCTCATAGGTCCTCAACTGGCAGCTTCATTAAATAGGACCCGCAAAATGCCAGTGTCAACATCTACAGTGAAGAGGCGCCTCCAGGATACTGGCGTTCAGGGCAGAGTGGCAAAGAAAAAGCCATATATGAGACTGGCCAATAAACGTAAAAGATTAAAATGAGCAAAAGAACAAAGACATTGGACAGAGGAAGATTGGAAAAAAGTGTTATGGACGGACGAATCGAAGTTTGAGGTGTTTGGATCACACAGAAGAACATTTGTGAGACGCAGAACAACTGAAAAGATGCTGGAAGAGTG
>JBBPDH010000031.1:18548379-18563373 GCA_037974565.1 Clupeocharax schoutedeni
AGAACCAGGAGCAGATGATTCCAGATGATCAGGTGGTGATCAGTATACTGGTGGTGCTGAATGCTGAGTGGGTGGAACTCCTTTATCTAGGCTCCTTTAAGCTCTTTGCAGCCTGTTAGTAAAACATTTGTTCACATTTCTGTAATTTAATCTATTCAGTACGACAAAGATACAAAAACCACCATGGGGAAAGCAAAACAAAGAAACTAGGGGTAGCTGAAGACAGAACTGTTTTTATGCAAATCAGGTAACAAAAACCAAAAAGAAAAAAAACAAAACAGGGTTACACCGATTCTGGGCTGATACTGAGAAACAGATACTGAAAACAGTTTGTAACCCTGCTGCATTATCTGAACACAAAAGTTTGCAGCTGATCAACAACACAGTTCAGCCTGAACACGTGATCCCTGCTGCCTCCCAGCTCTAATCTCATCAGCAGATTACGCATATGCACAAAAGTCTTCCCTTTTCTTCATTACTTTGTGAGAGCATCAAATCGGATCGATCCGTAGACCGAGACACTTTTACCTTTTTGCATTACAAATTAATTTCCGTTTTAAATAACAGGATTCTAAAGGAAGAAGGGAAACAGCTGTTTGACCAGAGATTTGATTCTGTAGTCGAACCGCCAATCTCCTCAAACTTCCATGTTATTTAAAATCAAGCACTGTTTTTCTTTTATAAAATACTCATTTTCAAAAGAAAAAGTAATTTATCTTTTAAAGAAAGTACTGCAACTGTACTAGTCAGTCATTTGGTTATGGGGTTAATAAAAATCCTTCACAGGCCAATTTGGATGTACCCCTAATATAAACCACAGATAGCAGCAAGGTGGACAAAAGAACTCCAAAGATCTGTCCTTAATCATTTTTATACATATAAGACATGCTGCTTTATTATAGGGCAGCAAAATATATTGTCTGTTAATCATTATTACAATATCAGTCTCTACAAAAGTGAGCTCACAAAAGGATGTGATATCCTTTAACCAATCACAGTGCTTGACAGGGTGACCAATAACAGCAGCAATCTTTAACCATCAAAGACTCATTCACCAATGTGTTTTAGGGGTGGGATACTTGCCTCCAGACCAAGAGGTAATGGGTTCGAATCCTACCTTCATCATGCATAAATGCCGTAAATGTAAATGGCCTGTATTATGCGGTTTCCTTCCATTTCACTTTTCCATGAGGATTGTTCTCCAAATATATTGAAAATTCATCATAATTCCTTCTTACGTGACCATTTTCCAACCTCTTTCCATCCCTTAGAATTAAACAATCTGTTTGTTACTGTATCTTTAAGGTTCATATGTAAAGGACCTCTTCTTTGGTTGGCTGCCCTGTACCACAGCTGATGTCATAACTTTTGTATGTACAAAAAGTTATGTATTGTATGTGCATGTGTTGGTTTTGTGATCTCACAAAAGCAGTTCCCCTCATATGAACTGTATGAATGTGTGAGTGAAAATACATTTTAAAACCATAATATTGACATTTCAACCAGATTTGATTCCTCCTGTGTTTTCAGCAGATTTATCCAACCCTGCAGCTCTCGAGCAGTTGAGGACACAAACACGCTGCATCATGATGGTGTACAGGGTTCCTGCCCTTCAGCTGAACAGTCATGTAGTGATTAAATATTTAACCAAGCAGCGAAACCACCCAATATGTCTCTGTAACTCAACACACGATTTGGCACAAACAGGCCAAAGCCACACGCTGGCTGATGTCACTCGTGGAGCAGAGTGAGGAGATCGATGTCCTACAGAGGACCCGATGGATCAGTAAGCGCCTGACCAGGTTCCATCCAGTCCAGCTAGATTTAGATCCATAAGCACAGACACGCTGTTTAATAACCAGGCCTGCTTTGGCAAAATGGCCCGAAAACGACAGCAATGGCCTGAACAGTCCATCATGAAAGAATCAAACCACTGGTTAACCTTTAGATCCTGCTTCTGCTTTATTAGATATATTCTAATATTTAAAGTCAATGTGGAATGGACTAGTATCTCATAACCTTTCAGCACAAACCATACAATAGAAAATTTCCCAAAAAACAGAAAATCCCTCTCTCTTTATTACTGTAAAAAAATCCTTAAACGGCTTTCGGGAAAACCTTACACAGACAGTAGTATTATAATATTTAGAAAAAATAACTTAATTACTAGTACATTTCTCACAGGCTGAGATTATTTACAAATAATGCCTGTGCTGCTTCAAAACAGTAAAAGTGAGCTAACACAAATCCAACCCAAATACCTAGGTTGTGAATACCAAGGTCTTTTGTGAACTTTCTTTCGGCCCAAACACATGACAAACGGGTCTAATGACGGCCGCTCTCCGGCTCTAAATAGCTTTACTTTCATCTGGGATCACATTTCTCTTCGGTTGCTGTTGCACACACTGGACCAGACAAAAGACCTTCGTCTGAACAAACAGTTTCTCGTACAAAAGGAGAAAAAAAAAAGGGCTAAATCTCTTGTTCTCAAATTAGCCATCAAAGGTTAAGGAGGCCAATGAGGGCCAGTAAGACAATCTTTACATGATTCCACATTTTAAATACTTTTACAAAAGACCATCATTAAAACAGACTCCAGACTTGAGTGCTGGGTGATCTACAGTATGCAAACGTTTGAACACACCCAGTCAAATAGGACAAAAAACCCCGAAAACCACATAAGAGGGAAGAAGACGGCTCTTTGTTTGTACAGTACTGTGCAGAAGTCTTGCTTTGAATCACCTTGTTGGGGCACAAATACTATTTTCTTTTTTTTCCCAAGCTTTGTCATACTTAGTAGATTAAGTGAAAGAAATGCGAACAAATGTTTTACTGACAGGCTACAAACTGCCTACAGATAAAGGAACCTAGATAAAGGAATTCCAACCACTCAGCATAACTGCTGTGTGTCTTAACAGCTGTAGCTGCTGTAGGTCTAATGGTGATTCACTTAAAAAATGTTATTGGGCGGTTATATAAGAATTAGAACAGGGCTATTGCTGTGTTTCAGATTGTTTGGAGCATTTCTGGAAACCTTGTTACGGCCTGATTAATATCTACAACACTGCAAAAGGATCTCTTAAAGCGACGAAGCAGAACGGTCCAAAATAAGCTGCATCAGGTGTGTGAGGCTTTCTTTTAGCACAGGGCAGCAGCAGCCAGAATGAATGGGCTCATTAAATTCACAAATGCTTACCTAAATATCGTTCAGCTTAACGTCAAACCTGAAAGGCTTTCCTGATGATGCAACAAGCCTTTTAAAAAGCATCACTCTACAGTGTGAGCTAGAGCGGCACGATATGGACAAAATACAAATACTGCAACTTTACTGCTACATATCGTAACTGTGATGCCTTTCGAGATATTAAAGGGCTCATATCTTCACTTTACTTGAAATAGAAAGGCTTAAATTCTGCAAATATTGTTTCAAATTCACATTTTCTCTCCCCATCCAGGAAGCTGAATATAAGCTACAAAACACACCTTTTTCAAATCAGTTTTTGTGATGTCACAAACCCAATACACATTTTCCTATTCTGCCTACAGTAGTTTAACTTAACCCATTTATGCATAAATTTGCCAAAAATGGATTACATGAAGATTTCGATTCAGTAACTCACCTGGAACTGTGATTGGTCACATTTGCATATTGCAGCCTTCTGCAATATCCGTATTGTGATGATTAACCTATGAAATACCGCACAGCCCCGGTGTGAACTGCATTAATGCACAAGCAGCCCATATGCAAGGAATTCCCTCTTAGCATAAGAAGGCACTTACTTGCCAGCCACATGTGCGTTCTCGATAAAAACAAGTGCTGCTTCCAAGCCCTTCAGCTGAGCCACAGCATTCGAGTCGGTGACAAACTTCTTGATAAGTCCCAAGTATTTGCCCCATTCGGGACTCTTCTCATCTCCTATCCGCTGGAAAAGCTTCAGCGCTTCTTCATATCCATTCAGTCTGGCCTTCCATACCTGCGGGAGTGAGGGGAAAGCGCTGATTACAGAAATGAACACTGAACCGAAGAAGAGACCACGGATACGACAGCACAAGTGACCCACTTCTGCCTGGCATTTTTAAGACCATTATACTCCAGATAGAGGCTACCCTGAAGGTAAAGGGATGTTATTTTTCAAGGCAGAGGACTTCCCGCAGTCCGGCTGGCCTTCATTTCTGCAATTTTAACGTCTGCTTTTACAGACACTGATGTAACAATAACAGTTCTTTACAACTGCAAATATTCCAGAGAGTTGCTGTGCAAGTATGATGGGAGCATTTGGAGCAAGCCAGAGATAAAATAAAATAAGATTCTTAAGGATCACATTAAACAAAATAACTTTCAAAAGACTAAGAATTTAGAATTGGTACATATACGAAATGCATTTATAAAATCATACAAAACTGTAAATAAGATGCTTTTTCACATATACACACAAATTTGCATGCCTAAACCTATATATATGCACACATAGCTCTGAGAAAACATAACAGACCAAAAATGTTTCTCATTGGTTATAGCTGCTAGTATTGAACTGAACAGCTTTGCCTTAGTTTTAAGAACTGCTGACAATATTTCTCCTCATTCCCAAATAAAAAATATTCTTCATTAAAGCATAATTTTAAAGGAATGACAAAACATCAGAATAAGAGAAAAAATGCAGTGTGTACAGAACAAGAATAATTCAAAGAAAACAAATCTCTCGTTCTCTCAAACAAAAAGGCAAAAATGAGCTTTGAGGAACTTCTAGTAGTGTTTCACATCCAACTGGTCTCAGTGTTAGAGGAGAGAGTTGATTACAGCAGTGTTTTTATACTTTCCTTCATTAAATAAGATGTGATTCAGCTGATC
Organism: Clupeocharax schoutedeni; assembly: GCA_037974565.1. Taxonomy (NCBI): domain Eukaryota; kingdom Metazoa; phylum Chordata; class Actinopteri; order Characiformes; family Alestidae; genus Clupeocharax; species Clupeocharax schoutedeni. Next base: position 18,553,229 of record JBBPDH010000031.1, read on the forward strand.
ACTAATCAGTCCCTCATAAAGCAGAATGAGGTGTTTCTGTAGGAATTTAACAGAAACTGGACTGTAATGTTTGTCATACTCAGACACTGATTAAAAACTGCAGTGCTCTCTTATTTTTCCCCCAGAGCTATACACACACACTTAAAATAAACAAAGACATCAAGTGATGATGCAACTCGAGCTAAAACTGCTCATTAAGAAACACTCTTGGAGATTCCGCAGAGCTGTGGGTGACAGAGTCAACAACAAACTGCTGATGCAGAGACGGACTGGAGGAACTCCAGCTCATTCAACAAGCCTGAGAAGGGTTTCGTCCAAAAGAGAGAAAACTGATACGCTCACCTTATGTTCGCACTTCTGGTCGATGGGCAGCTTCATCCACTCGCTGTCGTCCCCCATGGCGGCTCCTCTGTGTACGCCTTATCTGTTCAACTGAAAACAACAACAGGGCAAGCTCAACTAGTTGTTTGGTAAACACTGTCCAGGATGACTGTATAGCACAGCAAAAGTCTTGAGCCACCGCTGAAATATTTTTATCATTTGTTTTGAATCACCTTGTTGGTGCAAAAAATACTATTTCTGCCTGTCAAACTGTCTTATCTTTGTTGCAGACAGGCTGCAAAGAGCCTAAAGATGCAAGAAGTCTAGATAAAAGGGGTTCCACCCCCTCAGCATTCAGCACCAGTTCTATATCTTACGATGTTCTAGGCCGTTTAAAACCATGTTAAATAACACAGACACTTTTTAAAAACCATGTTAAATAACACAGACACTTTTATTTCTCAGAATTCCTATCAGGCAAAAACAAAATAAGGAAACTAGGCTGCACACCCAATTAAAATGTATTGCATTTCAGCCCCAAGCCCTAATTTTTATGCACTACAGAAAGAGGCAAACAGCATTTTAATCTTATAAAAATTGTACAACAGCATACACACAAAACAGATGCAGGGATGTTTTTAATTTACATCAATAACTTGAATTATTATTTGTACTATTGTCACACTCTTTCAACACACTATGATACCATATATGAGAAACAGTCCAGTGTGTATATGTTTAATTTCCAGGCCTGACAGTTATAATACTACTCTGCACAGGATAAACTCACTAGAGAGAGAAATTAGACATTCAGATCAACACAGAACAGCGTCAAACACCCCAGCAGGAAAATCATCCAGCTGTGACACCCGATCTACAAAACGCTCTGAGAAGAAAGCAGTTCAACACTCGCACGCGATGCTGCCAACATCTCTGGGCCGCTGAAGTCTAATGTCCTTTAATGCACATTTCACATTCCGTATCGATTTCTACACAAGAGTAGCTCACATCTCTGTGGGCTCACTATTATAAACACTACTCAAACCATAACCCGACAAAATGAGCTTCCTCCTTATCTTCCAAAATCTAATGTCATATACATTAAAAAGAGAGCAATCAGCACAATCTTGCAGAGAAAAAAATGAAGCATCTCCACCACATAAGCCAGTGTAAACAATATGTTTTCCAAGGTTTGGGGCAAAGCCACTTACTTCCAGTGAAGGACAATCTTCATGCTATTGCAGACCAAGACATTTCAGACAACATCCAGCTTCCAACTTTGTGGACCCAGTTTGGGGAAGAAGTTTGGGCATAACTGTGTCCCAGGTGCACAAATTGAGCTCCATAAAGACATGGCTGGAGGAGTTCAGTGTGGAAGAGCTTGACTGGCCCCCAGGAGCCCTGACCTCAACTCATCCAGCACCTTTTGGTGCCCATTTTGCTCTACAAACTGGGCACAAATTCCCCCAGAAATTCCAATATACTGGAAAGCTTTTGAAGAAGAGTGGAAGCTACAAAGCAGGAGTTACTCCCCATTAAAGGCTATGAGATTGAGTACAATGACGTTGAAGTCCCTGGTGTAATGGCCAGGTTTCTCAATACATTTGTCCATATAGTGTATAAACAATTGCAAACGCATGTTAACAGAACTTGACCAGTGCACGGAATATGACCAGTACGTGTCTATCTATTTCTTGTTTTCATATATTAATAATAAACACAATGCATATAAACAACACAACAAACAAACCCATGCGGGGATACACATGTCTTTTAAATGGCTCAGCTGGACATAAACATCTAACATCTAAGAGCTGTTTTTTATCGTTTAATCATATAAACACGGAATTAAACATAATGTATTTGCACACATTTTGCATTGTTAAGGATTGCTGTCTAGCTCAATTCCTCAGCGATTCCTCCGTTCCACCTTAAACAGAGCATCAGTTAGTGTTAGGACCCCAGACTGCGACTGATGCGTCTGAGGCAAAAGTTAAGGTGGAACGAAGACATGGGAAGCCTCGCCACTATTAGCTAATTCAGTGGCCCATAATGGCTTAGAAGCTTAACTAAACATCGAAACGACTTATATGTTAAACCACCGAACAGAGAATACATTACTATTCAAGCTATTTATTAAAATAGCTACCCAACCCCACTGTTTATCAGTTAAAGAGAGCAAGAGCATTAAATACGCAGGCTAGCTTACCTTAGCTTAGCCTTGTTCTCTACATAGCAACGGTAGCTAGGGGTAAAACAGCCTGCCTCCAAAACAGCGTGGAAAAACAGATTAAAAATCAAGTATTCAACACAAATGACTGTTTTAACACAATTATGCAATTCAGGACTCACACACCATTGTTAACGCCACACACACACATACATATACACAGCAGGCCGTGGAAACACACACCCAGCCGAGGACACCCAGCACCAACGCCCTTTTAAAGCTTGTTATTCTTTATTGCCGTTTTTTTCTGGACATTGTCTGCTGTGTGATGAAGCAGTCAGGTTACCTGCAGCAGGCTGGGGAAGGCAGGGCGACGTGCTGGAGCTGCCTGAGCCGCTGTGCTCATTCTCCTCTCCGGCCTTTTGAAACGCCTCCAAGGGCGGGGAGAGCGAGGGAGGAGCCGTCCGGAGAGCGCATGCGTTTCTAGGGAGCACAATGTGGCCAAAGATATTTGGACAGACGTGTTTTCCAGGGGTTGGGCTAAAATAGGATGGGATCGAATTGGATAGGGTACGATAGGATAGGACACGATAGTATAGTATTGTATAGGACAGGCTAGGATAGAATAGGATAAAATAGGATATGATACGTTGGAATGGGATGAGATGGGATGGGATGGGATAAGATAGGATAGGACAAGGCAGGACAGGACAGGGCAGGGCAAGATAGGATGGGATAACATAGGATAAGATAAGTTTGGGTGGGATAGAATAGAATAGGACAGGACACGACAGGACAAGACAGGACAGGAAAGGGCAGGACAGGATAAGATAAGATAAGATAAATTGGGATGGGATGGGATGGGATAGAAAAGGATAAAATAGGATAGGATACGTTGAAATAGGATGGGATAGAATAGGATAGGATAGGACAAGGCAGGATAGGGCAGGGCAGGGCAAGATAGGATAGGATAACATAGGATAAGGTAAGTTTGGGTGGGATAGAATAGAATAGGGCAGCCCATGGCAAGGCAGGACAGGATCAGATAAGATAAATTGGGATGGAATGGGATAAAACAGGATAGGATAGGAAAGGATAGTATAGGATACAACGAGATGGGATAAGATAAGGTAAGATAAGTTGGGGTGGGATAGGAAAGGAAATTATATTATAGGATAAGACATGATAGGGTAAGATTGGATAGGACAGGACAAGATAAGATAAGACAGTTCTTTATTAGTCCTCCAAAATGGGGCTTAGTGGTTAAGTATCAGCCCCTGCATCAGAAGGCCATTGGTTTGAATCCCAGGACTACTAGTGGCACCATTGAGGTACCCTTGTGCAGGGTAACATCCCCACACACTGCTCCTTTGGTGCTGGTGAATGGGTTAAATGCAGAGAGCATTTTTGCATTTTTTACGCTGTGTGCTGTAATGTGTTTGCATATGACAAATTGGCATGTACATGGGTAGGAAATTTGCATATTTACAGCAGCACAGAGGACAGAACAAGAGGCAACAAAACCTACAGAACAAAAATGACACAAGACAACAGTATATTACAAAAATATAGATATAGAGATTTGTGTGAAATATTGCACACATAAGAAATACGTAAGGGTTAGACCTCTTACTCCTAGTGAAGGACAATCTTAATGCTCCAGCAGACCAAGACATTCTGCACAGCACCATGCTTTCAACTCTGAGGACCCAGTTTGGGGAAGAACCTTTTCTATTCCAGCATGACTGTGTCCCAGTGCACAAAGCGAGCTCCATAAAGACATGCTGGAAGAGTTCAGTGTTGAAGAACTTGACGGGCCGCACAGAGTGTGCAGCACCTTTGGGATGAACTGGAACAGAGATCGTGATCCAGACCTTCTCGTCCAACATCAGTGTCTGATCTCATAAACGCTACAGAATGAATGGACACAAATTCCCACAGAAACTCCAAAATCTTGAGGAAAGCCATCCAAGAAGAGTGGAAGCTGTTACAAACTCCATATTAAAGTCCATGGATTTGAATACAATGCCATTAAAGTCCCTGCATAATTAAACCTAAGTTATTATTGTTATTTTTAATTAATCCAGAGTTGGTTTGGATTGAAACGGTTCATTGTAGAGAAACATTGATTTCTTTTCTTTGATGGTGAATGGAATCAGACAAACTCACATTTATGGAGCTTTTCCACTGGCACAGGGTACCGTGACGACTGCATTGCTGCTTCCTGATTGGTCAAAATATCACCACAACTGGATAATATCTTTATTATCCAGAAAGTTTCATATTTTTTCCACCTCTACTGACCAATAAAAAGCCTGTAATCACTTAATCCTTACTAGGGTCACAGGCACGTGGAGTTCTAGCCGGGGTCCAGCGTGGGCCAGGGCCCCTGTAGAATTGCTCCTGGCCCCTGTTGTGCACTAAACAGCCAATGATTTAAATATTAATTTCTCGACATGCGCTGGCTTGAAGAACGGAACTAACGCTCCATGTGTTCTATACAGACTGCTTAAAGCACCACACACACACACACACACACACACACACACTGTTATCTAGAACCTGAACCTATTTTTCCTCCTCACTACAGTGAGATGATGACAGTGTGATTTAAAAAGATAGTGTGATTTCATGCTGTAATGAAAATAAATAAAAAGCTAAATATGAAATAAAAAATATAAAATAAAATACTGACCTCTTTTGCTGTTCTGCCCCCTTAAAAACACATTGGCCCCACTTCAGCCCCCCTTGTAATCTTGGTCTAGAACCGCCACTGGCGCCCAGGGTGAGTATTTGGATTGTGGGAGAAACCTGGAGACCCCAGAGGAAAGCCACGAGGAGAACATCACTGGATCTCCAGGTGAGTGTTAGATATTTAAGGAGCTATTAAGTGCTGAAACAGTAACAAGTGCATTTAAAGTTAAAGGACAGTCTAAAATTTGACTCTGTATCACCAACAACCAGTTAATAGGAGGTTCTGCTAGTGGCACTCCTAGGGTACTCTGCAGCAAGGAACTGTCCACACACTGCTATCTGGATGTTTAGAATCTTACACTGTTCACACTGTAACTACAAAGAAAAGAACAGGCAGGCCAGAGAGAGTGAGAGAGAGAGAGAGAGAGAGAGAGAGAGAGAGAGAGGGGGGAACAAAAAGGAACAAAAAAAACACAAGAGGAACAAAACTGTATTACCAGACAAAAACAGTGCAGCCAACAGAAGCAGCTACAGTACTACAGAGGAAATGCAATACAGATTTTTCAATTAATATAAAATATAAAAAACAGCATATACAGTTAATTCGAAATGTGTTTAATACAAAAAAATCTCATTTTTTGCGAGAGGTTTTGGTCTGTAGCGTTAAATGAAAAGGTTACCTGCAGTACCTAAGACGGACCACCAGGAGTCGTCAACTTGCTTGATCACACACAAGAAAACGCCCCTGCCGTCGAGTATTTTTTTCCCCACCTGTTTACGGGAAAGCCTCGACCTCCTGCGCTCTGATTGGCTAGTATTTCATAGACGTAGACATGAAAAAAGCACGTCAAACGATTTAATACGGCACTAAATGATATAACATACATAGAAAATACTGCAATATTTTTTTATCTACTATTTTATTTCCAACTTGCGTGACTAATAAAGCATGATCTTAACACTCTGCAAATCCAAAACATCATTACATGGAAAGTAAAAATGTAACATAGCTTGTAGATGTGTCTGTAATACGTCAATTATACATTCAACCTTTATGCCACATAATTACACAGGTTTTTAAGACTGATTTATATAAATTCCCTTTGTTGTGATTGGCTGCTTTGTACTATAACTCCTATAAAAAAGCAGTCTGGCCTGAAAAACCCTCATAAGTTTAATTAGAATGGGCAGGGTTAAGTATAGTAGGCAGAATAGTTGGAAATATGTAAACGCATCTGTCATTGTGACATCACAAAAACAACTGATTAAAGTCTTTTTTGCAGATACGTTTGATACCTTTTATAACTTCAATAACATTAACAAACTATTTTTTTTATTTTTGTCATCCATTACAAAATGCAACAAAAAACAGACATAAACAAAAGAAAATATATAAAAATGAAAAGGTATGGAATTGGTTTCCAATGCTTTTGGAAATATTTTGAATGGTCTCTTTAAACGAATAAAGGGACTTTTAATTTCTAAGACTGACCACCATGAGTCGCCAAAAACAATCACGATACGATGTGATTTAATGGTAATAAGAATTTGGAATCTGGAATATTAAAGAAACGTGGACTATTATTTTGCATATGTAAATGTTGGAAGTGATGCTGAGGCTGCCGGCCAATCAGAGCGGAGGGGGGCGGAGCTGCCGGAGTACAGGTGGGAGACTGTCTCCAGGTGACGCGAGGATGCACGCGGAGAGGTTCAGCCTGAGCACGGAGGAATATTTAGGTAGGTTCTCCTCTTTAAGGTTCTCCGGCTGCATCAGTACCTGTCTGTGACACTCCTGAGAGTTTAATGTTCTAATCCCGCGGTATAATACTGATCCCGACCTGCAGCCCAAAGCAGCGCGCTCTTCTACCTGACGGACGCGCTCGCGCAGCTGTTGGAGCACCGCGATGAGTACCTGCACTTCGGAACCACGCGCTACCTCGCGGAGTAGTGAGTCACATCCGGGCATTTCGCTCTCAATGACCTGTTATTAACATGCAATACACTGTTAATTCCACGTGACTGCTCTCTGGTCTATGGGTAGATATGCAGATGTGCTATCAAAATATCTTATCTCCTTTCTGTCTGTCTGTCTGTCTGTCTCCATCGTTTTATACATATACACACACACTATATAAAAAAAAGTATTGGGACACTCTTGTTTTCCAGGGTTTGGGTTAGCCCCCTTAACTTCCAGTGAAGTCAGTCTTAATGCTTCGGCAGTCATTTTGGACAGCACCATTCTTCCAACTATGTGGCCCCAGACATGGCTGGATGAAGATCTAGACTGGCTGCACAGAACCCTGACCTCAACCCCATAATGATATCCTTCCTAATACTTATGTCCATATAATGTACATAGTTGGGCCTATTTTAAACAGATATGGTTAACTGAGTAAGTGTTGTCCATACAAATCTAATCTAAAATTTAAAAAAAGCAAAAGCATCTAATATATTAAACTCCCGCTCCCTCTGGTTCTGTGTTCACTTGTGATCGTCTCGTTCATGTTCTGCAGCTTCACCAGTGTGAAGAACGGAAATCACATTCTCTTCAGAGAGTTCAGCTACATCAAAGCCACACCACACAACCGTGCATCCTTCATACACATCTTCTGGAAATGCTTCAGGCAGATCGGAAAAAATGGAGGTGAGTTTCTGTAGACACACATACAGTCCAATGAGAGAGAGAGAGAGAGAAATACAGAATAATCAAGGAGAGAGAGAGACAGACAGACAGATACAGTGCAATCAGAGAGAGAGACAGACGGACAGATACAGTCCAATCAGAGAGAGGCAGACAGACATATACAGTCCAATCAGAGAGAGAGAGAGAGAGAGAGAGAGAGAGAGAGAGAGCTAGACAGACAGATACAGTCCAGTCAGAGAGAGAGATAGACAGACAGATACAGTTCAACCAGAAAGAGAGAGAGACAGACAGATAAAGTCCAGTGATCACAGCACTGTGTACATAGTGTAGATCAGAGGTCTCCGCCCACTTGGCTGTGGTCCGGTATGCTTCCGTGAGTCATTTGGTAGCGGGCTGCACAGAAAGATGGAATAAAATATTTTATTATTTTGAGAAAAAAAACCAAAAATGCTCACTTCAGTCAAGTCATATGGCACAACAATTTAGCCCACAAGCAATATACATGAGTGAAAAACACTTTTTGTTTTTAGTTGTATCTGTACCAGTTTGTGAAATTATAGTTTGATGTGAAACTGGTCTGTGGTTGGGGGCTGCTGCATTAGAGCATTTAGTATACAGTGATAATTTGACTTTTATTTTGCTTTTTATTATATTTGTATTATATGATGCCTGACTGGAAACACATATTTGGTAAAAGAAAAATAAAGAAACCTGAACGTTGCCATATAAACAAGGGATGACCGGAAGATTCTTTGTTAGTTTTAGTCAATGGAAAATGATATTTTACCTGTGCAAGACCTTTGCTGGGTGGAGGATTCCCAGTCCTCCCAGTCCTTCTGTAGTGGAGTAATGAGGTTCCTCCACACAGACCTGCTGACGGCGCTGGAGTACAGTTCCCTACTGCAGCTCCTGTGTCCTGATTTCCCTCCTGAGATGGTGCAGAGCACGGCCAGGTACTGCACTTCTTCTGAATTAAATTACACCTCAGCTCACACTTATTCTGTTTTTCATTACATGATTTGGCTGTTGCACAATAAGATACAAGATAAGAGAATAGAACCATTTATTGGTCCCACATGAGGGAAATTTGGATTGTTCCAGCAGAAGAAAGTAGAAGCAACACCACAAGTAAAATAAAAAATCTGAACAATGTATCAGCGTCATATAAAACTATTATGGCAAGGTGAATGGTTTTCGGAGCATAACCCCTGATCATTAGGGGCTAAAAATACAGATGAGGGTTCGTTAAAAAGGTTTCTTGGAGATCTATTGAACTGTGTCTGAGTGCTTTCCCCGCTGAGAATTGCAACTTGGAATGTCGCAGGACAACAGTATTGGGGCTCTGCAGTGAGGTGAATGGGTCCCCTTCTGTGAAAACATCCAGAAAAATATATTTATTGCCCCAAAAAAACCCAAAAATGATGTAGGATATTAGGCGTAAAACTATATATATGTCTGTGTGTGTAAATGACCTAATTCAGTATGGACTGGGGAGAGAATGGTACAATGTTTAAATATTACATTTGTAACCTTCTTTAAAAAGTGAAAGAAGGAGTTTTTCCCATTGTAAGAAGCTGGAGAATACGAAATCTTAAAGTAGATTCACATGTCGTGTCTCTCTCTGTTAGGATCGTTCTGATGGACGATGCTCTGGACTGTGGGATGTCCCTCTCAGATTTCATCTACGCTTTCCAAGTGCACTTCTACTATGAGGGTAAGCCCATAAGATTAAACTCATAAGCATTTCTGTCAGATTCTGTATGAACACTTATAACCCGAGCAGTAGGGGTGTGACGAGAGACAAATCTGATCTCGCGAGATCTCGTACCACGAGATCTCGTCACACCCCTACTGCTCGGGTTATAAGTGTTCATACAGAATGCGTCTGGTCTCGCAAGAACGTGGTGATATCCTTTTGTTATTAAAAGCTGCGCCTGTGAAGAAAACGGAAGGAAATTCAGTTCGCATGAAAGGGCAAACAACCCTCTCTCTGTGTATCTCTCTCACTCGTTTGCGCGCGCTCTCACTCGATTTTTCAGGAGCACGCGTCTCTGTCTCTTGTTCTGGAGCGCATGGATCCCCCATTTTTTTAGGCATTTTTTGACACAACAACGTGGTTTATAGGTCATTACCTCATTACCTAGGTCTGAGCTCTTTTTCCTGCTTAAGAAAATTTTGTTCATTGTTTTGCACACTTTGATAGTTACACTGATATTTTGCACGTAAAGGGATATTTGTGGTTTATTATTTATTTTATTTATACTATTTAATTTTATTGTGCAATTAATTGCCTGTCAGTTTGTGGCAAAATATTTT
>JBBPDH010000031.1:18603283-18616309 GCA_037974565.1 Clupeocharax schoutedeni
TTGATCGATTTGACTCAATTGTTGTGAAAAAACATGAATTTTTGATGCCTATTAATGCCTTTTTTATTGCGTAAAACCCCAAATAGGCTCCCAAAACACTCTAATTTCAACTGTTCTGATGCTGAATTCTGGACTGCAGCTGCTAGAGATGCGTCACAGGGCAGCAGCCAATCAGCAGCAAGGAGAAATAAATAAAGTTCTGGGATTGGCTACTTTCTTTGTGTTCTCTGGGCAGAACCAAAACATTTCTACAGTTATATTTATATTAGAGTTTGTTAAAAATGACTACGTTATGTATTTTTTTAATTTGGCACTAAATGCATGAAAAATCATGTATTACCACCAAAAAGAAGAAAAAAATCTGTGGTTTCTGTGTACTGTGACTGAAACAGGGAAACACATTGATTGGTTAGTTGATTTGGTTAGTTGATTTCATTCAATCATTGATTGGTTGACTGACTGATTCACATTTCCTGTGCAGAGGCACTCTAACGCATCCCAGTCTCTGTGTGAGATCATCCGCCTCAGTAGAGATCAGATGTTCCAGGTACAGGGCTGCTCCGAGCCCGACCCGCTGCTGGCCACACTGGAGAAGTACGTTCCTCCATCCAGGACTAAATCCCTGACTTCACCTCCTGCTACCTTTTGTGTTGATTCATCTTTATTGTATCGATGCATTGGTCACTCTAAATACTTAGTTGCATTATTACAATGCAATGCGGAGTATTCTTAATTTGTGTTCTAGTAAAGAGTTTTACTATAGTGCCAAAAAGTTTGTAATATAATTATTTTGTTTACTGTGCTTATTGGGGATATGTGTTCTTGATGTATCTGCTTTTCTAGACAAGAGACTGTTGAGCAGCTGCTGTCCAACATCTTTGACAAGGAGAAGAATGAGTCTGCGATAGTCAGTGTCATCCAGATTCTTCTAACGCTCTTCGAGACGCGGCGACCGGCGTGAGTGTTTCTGTCTGTGTGTATGTGTGTGTGTGTGTGTAATTAAGTCAGGCTGCCTCTAGAAGGAGTTTCCTGACCTGTTGTCTCTGTTGTCGGGCAGGTTTGAGGGCCACCTGGAGCTCTGTCCTCCTGGACTGAACCACCCGTCCTTCTCTGTTAATCAGAGCATCCTTGAGGCAGTCAGACCCAGACTGACCGATTTCCACCAACTTCTCCTGGAGCCTCCAAAGGTGAGCTCAGCTCATTTGACAGAACCAGATTCAAAGTCAGAACATTTCTGTTAAATTTCAGAATGATGTATAATTACTGTAAATAACTAGATTGCATTTCTCTGAAGAAATGTGATCATGTGATGATGCTCCCATAAGTTGGGTTCAGCTCCTTTATCTAGGCTCTTTATATCTTTAAACACTCTGCAGCCTGTCAGTAAAACATTTGTTCACATTTGTCATCTAATCTACTCAGTATTACTGCGTAGAGGAAACACTGGGTGTTTTTTAAGGAAATATTTTGTGTTATTAGTTAAAAGTATTAGTGTTTAGGTTGGCCTGTGATTAAATTCTTGTTGATTGAAGAGAATGATTGATGTTTTGGTTTTGCTGATTCATCAGAAAACTGTTCTGAAGACCACATGGGGGGTTCTGGACCCGCCGGTGGGGAACACACGCCTTAATGTGGTTCGACTAGTGGCCAGCCTTCTGCAGACCAACACGCATATCATCAACCAGGAGCTGATCAACCTCAATATGCTGGGAGTCATTCTGGTGAGTTGCGAGGAGCTTCACTTCCACAAGAACTGAGGGGCATTCTGAAAGAGTGAGGTATCACTCGGGGATAGATTTCCAGCTCCTCAACGCAGTTTAAAGTTTAATACAACCTTTTAAACAGAAACCCTGTTCATTTTTTTATGTCATAAAGGGTAGCAAGAACACTTTTTTTTTTTTTTTTTTTACCCTCGACATTCTGGGCCTGTAACAGGACCACCGGTGCAGAAATTCCTGATGCTTGGTGAACTGTAATGCAGTGGTTCTTGATGGATTAGCGAAGGGCTGAGTGCAGTTGTGGGTGTGGAGTAATGAATACAGGCCAGAAAGGTTTGGTGCGAGGAACCATTCTGTACCGTGAACAAACATTTTCCTGCTACTTTAAAGCTACTTGACCCCGAGCTGCTGGACCGTGGGGCTGAAAGCTGAGCCAACTGCATCACTGCTTTCTGATTGCTCAAAAAAGTTGCCATGACAACAGACTGACCTGGAAAGGTTCCCCTTTATTTATTTATTTATTCATTCATTAATTTATTTGAAAAAATACTGCCCGTACCAAAAAAACCCAGCTAAAGTGGAGACGCAAACTAAAAACAATTTAACCATTTTGTGGATGTTTTTTTTTAGGAAATATGAAAAGTCCAGAATGAGCTCATACAGTTTAGTTACACCATTTTTTTTTTAGTGTGAAGAGTTTTTACGCCCTCTTTAAATGTGATGAAATTGTATTTATGCCGTCTTTAAACTGAGGTGGTCCCTGTTTTTCAGGACATGTACTTTAAATACATTTGGAACAACTTCCTGCACATACAAGTAGAAATCTGCGCTGCCATGATTTTAGCGATGCCCCCGACCCAAAGTGATGCGGAGATCAGAGACGACGAACAGGAGCCGATCAGAGAAAACATCCTTATCACACACGTGAGTGTCTCGTCCTGGCAGCCGCAGTTCAGGAGAACTCATTCAGGACAGGAGTGAAGCTCGCATTTCTGATCCTGTTCCTCTCTGTTCTGCAGCTCTTTCAGAAGTGCCGGCTGATCCAGAGAATTTTAGACGCGTGGAGCTCCAACGAGAAAGAACAGTAAGACACACACTCTCTCTCTGACACACACTTACACAGACTCACATGCTCACTTTTACACACACCACCCCCCACACACACACACTGACATCTACTAAAATACTTACACATGCACACACACACACACACTCGCCCACTCATTCTTACACGCGCACACACACTCTTCAGAAAAAAATATTGAGTGGAATGTTTTTTTCTCCTCACCCATTTTTGTTTCTCTCTCTGTCTCTGTCTGTCTGTGTGTGTGTCTCTCTTTTAGGGTGGAGGGTGGTCGTAGGAGGGGTTATATGGGTCACCTGACCAGAATAGCAAACTCTATAGTGCACAACAGTGATAAAGGCCCCAATGGTGCTCAGATTCAGCAGCTCATCTCAGGTGAGTTCAATAGCCCCCCCCCCACCCCCACACGCGCGCGCACACACACACACACATGCAGCTGTTTGTGTATGACGGCGTGATGCTGGTTATAAACGGGTTTGTGTCGTAGCTGCAGTAAAAGTGTGTGTGTGGATTATTTTCGATTTATTTAATGCCACTAAAGTTCAATACTTTGTCGCTTTCTGGTTTGTGTTTAACAACCAAATTGCTTCCAGCTCTCACTCTGTGTGATTCCGGTCTTGCAGAGCTGCAGGAGGACGAGCGGGAGAGATGGGAGGCCTTCACCTCAGGCCAGCTAGCGGACACCAACAAGAAAAACACTGTAGATTTAGTAAGTCTCTGGACGGGTTTGGTTAGGAAGGGCCTGCTGTTTTCACACTTGGTTTGTTTTGTCCTTTAACTCCCTGTTGAACCGAAACAGACTGAGTCCGGGCCGGTACCGGGTTGTGGGTCATGTGGTACCCGTCCGTGGGCTGCACACAGGCTTGTTATGAAAATGCTGTTAATGAATCTGCGAGTACACACTGGATTTACGTTTATTATTGTATTTTAAAGATACCCCATTATTATTTTTTTTAAATATCCCCATTTTATGCGTATCATTTATTTGTATACATTTATCTGCCACTCCTTAAAGGCCGGGCCGTGAAAGTAGTTTCTGATATTAAACTGGTCCATGACCAAATAAAGGTTGGGGACCGCTGCTTTAATTCGGGTTATTTAAAGCTACGTTCAGGTTTGAAGATGTAATGCATTTTATATTCAAAAGTAAGTTTTGTTTTTATTTCACAGCTTTTAAAAATGACAGAGTTGGGGGAAAAAAAATAAACAAAGCCTTCTTTGTAAAATTGATGACTTGGTGTAATAACCAGACTGAGACACATCTGGAGTCCGTCTCAGTCCAGTTCGCTTTAACTCCGTGGGACGTCGGGATGTTTTGGTTTTATATGATAAATTAATCCCGACGTTGAGAGTCTTTGTGGATGCATTTCGATAATTTTTTTCCAGATTTGCGATTAACTAGTTCATTTTAATTAATCTCTATACAGCCCTAATTGTTTTATAAGATGTTTTTCTTTTTCTTTCATTAAAGGTGTTTTTAGCTGTGCTGGAGTATTTGATCAGAATCTGAAAACTTAAAATTAATCTGATTAATTGCTTATCTGACTAATTGCTTATGTTACACCTGAACAGTCACACAGACACCAGCTTCATGTTTGAATTTTCCCATTAAACTTAAGGTGCCAGAGTTTAACTGCTGCATCATTTAACAAACGTTTTATAAGCCAACTTCCAAAAAACTGGTTTAGGCACCCTGCTCGTTTGTGGGATGTGTGAGAAATACACTACCTTCTGTAATTAAGGTTTATTTATTAATTCACTTATTTCATTCACTTGCAGGTTAACACTCATCACATTCACTCGTCCAGTGACGACGAGGTAGATTTCAAAGACAGCGGCTTCCACCAGGACTCCTCTCTGCAGCAGGTAAGTCTGTAAAGTGATGAGCTCTTCTTCAGCGTTACTGTTGATTCTTTTTTTTTTTTTTTGTCCACGGTAATCTGTTTGTTGTAGCACTAATACAGTTTATATTAAATCTAACACCTGCACTGTTTAACCAGAGTCCCCAGTAGTGCATGTTCTGTTCATTCTGTGTAACTGATGTGTTTTTGAAATGAAGATCATGAAACTGTCCTTGTAGTGTCGAGACTATATCATTATCGTTGGTCCTGGGTTTGCCAGGCCTTTTCTGATTATCAGATGCAACAAATGACGTCCAATTTTATTGAGCAGTTTGGCTTCAATGACGAAGAGTTTGCTGATCAGGACGATGTTGTAGAGTGAGTACTCATTCTGCATGACTTTTCCTTTCCCTGCCGAGGAGGCGCTCGGGTTCTGCTTGGTTGTTTCGCGCCCGCAGGCCGAGCCTGGCGTACACGTTTCTGTAAATCTGTTGCCAATTTCCCGTCTGTCTGGCTCGACCTGCGTCCCGAAACTGGGCCCGATGGGTTTGGGGTTTTACTGACGCCAGAGGAGCTGTTTTACATCAAATCTTTTATTTCCACACGCAACAAGGGTGTTAGGAGCTCAATAAGGGTGTAACAATTTACAGTAATTCATAACTCAATTTGATGGGGTACATGGATTCAGAAAATATTAATACAGAAAAAATACAGTGTTTTAAAATGTGCTGTGGTAATTTTAGCATATTAATATTTACCTTTTGTGTTTTAACATTTAACATTATAAATCTGTTCTTCTTAACCCACAGAGTATGATTTAACTGGACGTTCTGTTTAGCATGTGCATACGTGGTGATTGGCAAAGAAACCACTCTAGAAACTGTAAACAAACCTCTAACTCTATAGAACTGAACCGGCCTCTTCAACTCCTCTATAGAACTAAAGCGGCATCTTCTACTCTATAGAACTGAACCGGCCTCTTCAACTCCTCTAGGGAACTGAACCGGCCTCTTCAACTCCTCTATAGAACTAAAGCGGCATCTTCTACTCTATAGAACTGAACCGGCCTCTTCAACTCCTCTAGGGAACTGAACCAGCCTCTTCTACTCCTCTATAGAACTAAAGCAGCGTCTTCTACTACTATAGAACTGAACCGGCCTCTATCACTCCTCTAGGGAACTGAACCGGCCTCTGTAACTTCTCTATTGAAGTAAACCAGCCTCTTCAATTCCCCTGTGGAACTAAACCGGCCTCTTCAACTCCCCTATGGAACTGAACCGGCCTCTGTAACTGCTCTAAGGAACTGAACCGGCCTCTATAACTCCTCTAAGGAACTTAACCGGCCTCTATAACTCCAGATTTCAGTTTTTGGCTTCATTGAGCTTAAAATACTGATGATGCAGCTGTTAAATTCTGGCGACAAAACAGAAATATAAAGCTTTAAAAAATTAAAAATTCAGACTTTGTTTAATCAAACAAAAAAGTTAGACATGAAGCTCATCAATGTTGGTCAGTCTATTGTAAACATTCGTTTGGTCCAGATAAATAAAAGCTCTCCTATAACAAAACAGTAATCATATCTTAGTTCACTCATGAAACCTTAATATTGCTAATCTTAATATTAAATATTTAATAACTGCATTAAGCACAGTTCATTCAAGCAAACTAACGAAAAACAAAATAGATAAACATAATGCTAAATAATGAAACTGAATTAAAACATTTGTAGGTTTTGCTAAAATATTCACACCTAAGCCTTTGGTAAGGTGGTCGTCAAAAAACACAGCTTTACTTGCCACATGCTGTTTAATACTCATTTTATACTGTACGGAAATCGTTACACCCTTATAACATTTTTAAACAGTTAGAAATGAATAAATTCTCCCTCTATAACCCGTCTGATGGAGTGGTACCTAGGGATGTGTGTTCTGGTTCCGAGTTGGTCGACTGATATTTGGTAGATTATGGTGAAGAGTGAGGGTTAGTGTAGTAAACAACACAGTTCCAGTACCTTTAAGAAGAGCATCTGCTGTGTATTTAAAGGTAGCTGAAACCCCAAATGCTTCGGTCTTCCTGCGGTGTGTATAACATGGAGATATTTTAGATAAAACGTACTTTCTTAGAGGGAAAAATTCATTGTTAAAAAGGATGAAAACGTTCCTACGTTTTACTGAGTGCGACTAGAAAAGTAACTGCATGTAACATCAACAAAAAATATGCGTCTGCTTAGATAATTATTAACTTGTACAGATAGTGAAAAAAGTAGTCAACATTGAGTGTCTTCAGGGGACATTCACATTTTCTTTTTTCACTATTTTTATATCTGCTTTCGTATTCATCACTATTATAGCACTGTAACCACAGCAACCATTACGCTGTTGCACAACAAACGCGATCGTCCTGTCACACAAGTCAAACGAGTCGCGCCAGCAGGGAACCTTCTCACAGACGAGAGTCCGAAAGAGTGTTTGTTTTACAAATGGGTACGGTAAAGTCACTAGAGACGTCAGGTGGTTTCTCTGTCTATCGCCAAAACTGCAGCTCTGGGGTCCGGTGGCGCAGCCGGAGCGAACACAAGACCAGTTTACAACACAGAGTAACCGACTGCGGAGCTCTCGAGTGGAAAGGTGACACACGAGCACAAAAAACTCTTTTATGAGTAGAACTGATAAACTCCCCACGGAGCTATAACATAAAGAACCGCCATAATCCTCCAGGTCAGGTTGTGGTACAAGCGTTCAGATTCTGGAGCCTGAGACCGTCGACAAACTCTAATACACATCCCTAGAGCTCCGACTCCTGATCCCTTCAATCAGATGCCCTCTGGCCGCCGCTCCTCACAGTGCCCCCAGCAGGGCTGAGGGTCACAGTCTGATCACTGATCTATTTATTCACTGTTCTCTGACTGTTGGCACTGTAATTGGCAGATTTGCTGGTGTATCTGAGTGTGTTTTAAATTTCCCACCTATCAGCTGTTGGAGGTGATGGGGTGCTGTTTGTCGTGTGTGTGTGTGTGTGAGAGAGAGAGCTGTTGTGTTTTGTTGCTGTCTAACGGATTTAACTGAACTAAACTCTGTTCTCTTTAACCTTTGCAGTATTCCCTTTGATAGAATATCAGACATCAATTTTTCCTTGAATACAAATGAAAGTGTAAGTATGTCACAGCAGTGCTCGGTGTTTAGCTGCACCAAGTAGTTTTTAAATTAAATTAATTCAAAGCCAGAAAGACAGTCATATTTTATTAGCAGTTGAATGCATCCTGCCCTGTGAAGAACTGTTTGGACAGAAGTGTGTGTGTGTGTGTCTGTGTGTGTCTGTGTGTGTCTGTGTGTGTGTGTGTCTGTGTGTGTCTGTGTGTGTCTGTGTGTGTCTGTGTGTGTCTGTGTGTGTGTGCGTGCGTGTGCGTGCGTGTGCGTGCGTGCGTGTGTGTGTGCGTGTGTGTGTGCGTGTGTGTGTGCGTGCGTGTGCGTGCGTGTGTGTGTGTGTGTGTGTCTAAACACGCAGAGTGTTTCCTCTTGTCCAAGTGCTGGCGTTCCATCAGCTGCCATAGTTCCCAGAAGACTGGCGAGCAACCTGCTTTAAACAGCCTCAATTTGCTTGCTGAATTCTGTAATTGGGCTGTGTGTGGAATCTCAGATGAGATGGGTTGAGGAGAGAGAAAGAGACAGACAGAATAAGAAGAAATATGGGAAGTGAAAGAGAAGCAGAGTGTGACAGAAATATGTCGCAACGGTTGAGAATGCCTGGTCTTTATGGCTTCATCACTGAAATTTCCTAGCCTGTCTAATTTAAATATTGTTACTTTAGTTTCTAGGTCAATTAAATGTAAGTGATGTGTTTTATACTTCATGACCAATTAAATTAATAGGTTATTACCAAAAAAAAGTTATCTTATTTGATTAAGAGACCAAGGGTTCATTATTTTTATAAGCAATTTTCATTAGTTGGGGAATTTTCCTTAAGGCAAGATTAAGCAGTTATTTGCCAGCGAGTCCCAAGACCCGAAATTAAGGTGTTCCTAGCAGTCACACTGCAACATTACTTAAAACCAAAGCCAATTAAACCTACTTAGTGAGAGCGTTATGCTTTCTACCCATGATTATAGAGCTTATGGGTCTTGGAAACAATACACCTGTCAGTGCAGATCAACCCTGGGCACTCAAGCAGAAGAGGGGAGTCTTTGATAGCTGAAGGATCAACTGTTTTATGTCCTTTCCCCCCTTACACCGTCCTTTCTGGAAATTAGCCAATGGTGGCCCATATTTGGAAATTATATTTTCAAGACAATGGTGATCAGAGAAAGCATTAATTATGGGCATGTAGACAAAAATGTTAAATTCCCCTTCCCCCTCCGAGTCCAGATGCCGCTGGTATGCTTTGGTGAGCTCGCCTGGTAACCCTGGCTCTGCTGGAGATCCCTTTGTCTGCGATTTCATTTGTTCCAATTATTAAGCAGAAGTTTGTTAACCTTCCACAGGGTCAAGATTCCTCTCATCCACCTTTGACTGGCCTGAACTTTTATAAAACACTTTAATAAAAAAGTGTTTTAGAGATTTGGTTCATGCAACAGTTCCCTGTTGATTCAGTCCCTTGAACATGTACCAAAGTATTAATTAAGAGAAATCAAGAAGAGAAAAGCCACTGCTTTCTTTCTGATCAGATGTTTTCCACCTGCATGATAATCACAAAACAGTGTGTTCAAAGATTCGAATCAAATGCAATTAGTGACCCAAATGGAGCTCAGGTAAGAGCATCCCTGTTAGCACTGTGTGCAGAGTGCACACATTTACAGCTGAGGGCGAAGACAGCCTTTTTAAAGCTGTTAGCTGAGCAGTGTTGGTTTATGAAATGCTGAGGCATTTTAGTGTATGGGGTTTGCGCAGTTGCTATCAGGCCAATGGTCTGTATGCTAGTGGTGCACTCGCACGCCCAGGTGAGACCTCTCAAGTGACGCCTTTTGTCAATTTTCACCTTTCTTCTTTAATTTGAGCACAATAGCTCTGTTTCCCAGTGGCAGGTTTGGCGTGTGCGGCAGACCTTTGCCTTTTGTGTTTAAAGAGAGATAAGTGGAGGTGGTGTGGGCCATAAAAGGATGGTTTATTTTACCTCATTTGTCATTGTTCAAGTCTTCTGGCAAAAGCCTGACATCTGAAGACTTGGCTCATGCATCAGACAAACAGCCATGTGTTAATGTGTGTCCATATGAAGCTTGGTTTAGCATGTGAGATTGTGAGGTCTTTATTGGTTAAAATGTCTTACTCGGCTTGCATGTTATGCCATCATCAAAATTAAAAAATTTTATTTGTAATATTTTTTGACAAATAATGTGCCACACTGTTCATAATATGCTCTCTTTGCATTGCCTTACAAATATTTTGCCAAAAACATCAGGTTTAGGGTTGCCACTTGGACTAGAAACTGGATTTAATTGTAAGAAACATGTTATGCACTCTAGTCAGACAGTCAAATTGTCAGTATATTCTTACACTCTATCAGAAAATCCCAAGGGGTGAGTAAATATGAGGCTTTGGTCTGTGTATTCCTCTTTAATATGAATGTAAGATTAAAAAATCTGCCAAACAACAGATACTTGTCGTCCTTTGGGCTGACCTTAGTGAAGGGCAGCCTTCCGGTTGACTGAGTTGGTGTGATTGTGGCTGAGGCCAGGCTGGAAAGATACTGCACTGGGGACAGCTCCCTGGCGAAGACAGCAATCGCAGAGTGGTGTGCTAAAGCCAGTGAGCAAGTCTCTGGAGACAGATCCACACCCACTGCATGAACCCTCTCATTCCACTGCCCTTGTTTGTAACCGTGGACAACTTTTGCTACAGCTCTCAAAAAAACATTATTGAGATACTAGGTGATGAGTATTTGTAGTTATTTATTTCTGAAACAAGCCGAGAAACTCTGTCAGGAGTGCCAAAACTAAACTGAATTGCATGTGTGTTGTTTTAGATGTTATAACAATTGTATCTAGTCTTGTTTTACAGAAACAAAAATAATCCTTTATATTTTAGCCCTCTGCTACATCAAAATACAGAACAACAACGCCATCAAAACACAGAACCATCAAAACACAGAAACACAACACCATCAAAACACAGAACAACAAAACCACAACTTTCCTTTAACCCTAAAACTAACCCCTGAATCTACTCTGGTCCTAGTTCTACCCTGAGCCTGATTTTTGTTCTAATCCTAACCCAAGCTTAATCTTGAGTTCTGAGTTCCACCAAATAAATCAAATAATTAGTTGAAGCAAATTGAGCATTTGTAAGATAAGCTGTTGGAAAACAATTGATTGTAAGCCTATAAGTAGTAATGATGTGTCTCTGAAAGTCTTTGAAACTGAGCTTTACTAATTGATCTCTCTGTGCTTCCCGCAGGACTGCAGGGCATGCCAGGCGACTACCTGTCTCACAGTGGCCCAATGGGCATGGGCATGGGCCAGCCGGTTTACGGCGGCCCCCAGCTCCCCCACCACACTGGCCAGCTTCGGCCTGGGCCTCCCATGCGTTCCTACATTCCTGGACACCCCCAGCACTCAGCGATGTTGATGCATGGAGGACCACCCCACCCTGCCATGCCCATGTCAGCCTCCAGCCCCCCCATGCTTCCCCCAGGAGACCCCACCATGGGCGGACAAGTCATGGACATCCACGCCCAGTAGTTTGCTAAAAAACGGATCCTTGAAACAGCCACGATCGAGACAGGGAACTGCGATTGGTTTGTTTCTGGTGCTCATCAAGCAAATATTACGTGCTGACTTGGTGCAGAGACTGAAGAGCTCTATTCTTAAGTGCAGACTGGGTTTAAGAAAGAAGCCAGCCTCTGCACACCATGGGACACTTACAAAGGATGTGCCCTTTACAAAGAGTCAAACCAAGAGAAAGAGAAAGATTGAAATTATTACTATATCAGCTCCTAAGGGGAATGGAGGTGGAAAACCTGTATACTGTTGTAAAATTACATTTGGACTCATATGAGAACTGGGAATTAAGTATTGTAAATGCTATCGTATTGTTCTGCATATTATGTTGTTTCTAATAGATTTTTTAAAAAAGGATGTGAACTTTTTTCTTTCCACACTATGTGTGTGCCATCTCCATAGACTTTTGACCTCCTCCCTGAATCACCTTGCGTTTAAAAAGAAAAAAAAAATGTGAATAAATCAGAATTGGTTGAAGCGTTTATTTACCCGACATTGTTCTTGTGCTGTGAGGGTGACTTCATTCAGACAAATCAGGACATCTGAGGAAAATACACTACAAATCACGATTCTGTCATGACCAATGCATGTTTTTTTCACTGACTAGAGCTGTGTGTTTGTATGTGTGTGTGTGTGTGTGGGGGGCGGACAGTTTGTATGATATACTTGATTTTTATTCTACTGGTACTGTCTTTCAGAAAGGGTGAAAGTGATCATATAAAAGTGATCATATTTCTAACAAAAGAAATGAACGGTATAAGAAAGTGCAGTCATACAGACATAATAATAATAATAATAATAATAGTAATAATAACAATAATAATAATAATAATAAATAGCAATAATAATAACAACAGTAACAATAATAATAAAAATAAACGACAATGACAACGATAACAATAACAATAACAATAACATTATTATTATTATTATTATTATTATTATTATTCTTAATAATAATAATAATAATAATAATAATAATAATGATGTGTCTAGGCTTTATTTGACCTCTTAGCTATTTACCTGTGTCTTGCTCCTTTCTCATTTATGACATAATTAATTATTTTTACCTTTGTTTTGCCTTTGTTTTGCATATTATCTGCTAACCCTAACTGCAACTAGTTTATTTTAAAGTTTCTGTAGTACCACATGGACAAGCACAGTCCAACAAAAAGCTTCAAAGTGGCCTTATGATGAGTTCATTTCATGACATCTCCATTGCCCCTCTCTGGTCTCTAACAGGCCACCTCTTTTCTGTGCCCTGGTGGAGACGCAGGGACGGGGGCCTAGATGAGATGGGTGGACGGATAAAAAGAGGGGAATTATCTCCCCATTTAGCATTAAAACCATTTAGATAAAATTGCCACAAACATTTAAATGGGAAGATTAGTTCCCCCTCACGCCTTGCTGCCCAAATTCAATGACTCCGTAATAGCGACTGAAAGTGCATTATGGAGGGGCTTGTTGTTGTTTCCCGGATGTACCAGACTGTTGCTCACGCCACAAGACGTTACTTGGTTTTCATTTTTATGCAGTTAAATTAAGCATATACCTTTTTAAAAATAAAGATGGAACCAAATGCCGGTGTAGACCAGCCTGCGGTGATAAATCAGTGGGGCTCCTTACACTGCAGAACTAACAGTGGGTAACTGGTATGTGTGTGTTTAAATATTT
>JBBPDH010000031.1:18634241-18644866 GCA_037974565.1 Clupeocharax schoutedeni
ATAAAGTGGCCGGGGAGAGGGAAGTCTGGGTTTCCCTGCTTAGGCTGTTGCCCCCGCGACCCGACTCCGGATAAGCGAAAGAAAATGGATGGATGGATGGATAGAATCTAGGTGTCCTGTAGAATCCCTTTTCACAGGGGGTGTTGCGTCTGATGTACTGTGGGATTACTGTATAGTATATATAGAGGAAATTGCTGTACAAAGGACCGATACAACAATATACAATCTAGTTCTTACAAAGAATACAAAATATATTCTTATATACCACAAAGTATACATAAAGCACAGTTATCATCATCTTAACGTTTTTCATTTTTTTCAACATTTATTTAGTGTCCTCCTAAAGTGAAGTTTATTTCTGCAGGCCATTATCAAACACAAAGGTCATTTACTGTATAAAGAGCACATTTTTCTAAAGAAGCTTTTTCAGAATAATGGCCACGTCTCTTTTCCAAACTCTCCTTAAAAGCATATTAAAACTCTTTCAGTCCAAAGGTGCTTTGAAAACCTGGACCTGGAATAAAACACTTTCCTTGTTGTATTATGAAATTGTGTCTTTGGACTTTGTCTTGACTGGCTCAGACCTTTTTGGACGCTGGACTCGGACTCTATTAGTCCTAGTCTTGTGGACTCGAGGAGGGTGGTCCTGATTTCCGGTCTGCGGGCGAGAGTGTGTTCTGGGATCATGAAGCCGGAGAGGCTCCTGCTTGAGTGTTAAGATGCACTGTGGATGAATCAGCGTCCATCTGAGGTACGAGTGTCTGATATCTTCATAATCTGTGATTCGGACTGTTTCGGTGCCAGAACTGCCGCAGATCTACCATTTTAATGCAAATCAGGCATTACGTGGCTGCTGACAAAAGACACGCGTGGCTAAGAATGTGGCTTTGTGGCATTCTGTCCAACAGCGTCTCTGTAATCCATTTCTTTGAGGTGGAACCTCTGTGCACCCGTGCTGTTTTTCACAGCCCACAATGGACTGGTACATCCAGCCTGCGTCTCTTTTCTTAAGCCTCATCTTCCCTCATAACAGACCTAATCATTTATATTTCTCTGATGCGGCCCATTTCCTTTGATGGTGCCGTTGGTGGAGATTGCTCTAAAAGCAGGAGAAGTCAGCAGGCTTCCCTCCTCTCCTCTCTCTGGCCGCTGGAAGTGTGCAGAGACGGTAACAATGAGATCTGATGTGACCTGACATGCTTTTTTTCCCTCTCGGTTTGTCACGATGTTGCTTTCCCGCAAGCTCCAATCGAGTCACCATGAACTGAAGTTTAGCAGTACTGAATATTTTAAATGTTGTAATTGGAAAATTATGATCTCCCTGATACTCTATAGTTCTTCAGAATCCAAAAATTTCCCGTCAAAAATGAAATCAGAGGAAGTCAAAGTGAGGGCGTTTCTCTGTTATAACATGAGAATTAATACAAATATGCACAAATACAGTGAAACGCAACAAAAAATCTTGACTACTGGGCTTCTCCTAAATGTTAGAACCAATCATGATTAACATTGTTTATCTGCATGTATTCTAATGCGTTATTTTAACACATACATTTTAAACAGCATTACAGATCATTTGCTCCAATTGTCAATGACATAAGTTCAGTACAGCTCTGTACAGAAGTACAGAAGTGTTAAATAATCCATAAATCCTAGACAAATAAAACATGCTGTAAATGGGAATTAGATCTTACCAATCTCTCTAACAGCAAGCTGCCTGTTTGTCTCTGTGATGTTCTCTAGATTCTGGGGGTTGCAAAAGTTTGAACAACCAAATTCCATATTTTGTTAATTTTCTAAACAGCATATAATCTATTTTACCACTAATAACACAAGTCAACAAAAACATCATTGGAAACCACAACATACTTTTCTAAAAGTTTTTCATTCAGTTTTTTCAGTCACATCACTTTTTGAATGATGGGTAATATTAGATGTGCAGTAGACTTTTTTATTACCAATCAAGTGCCACACTGAAATTTATACATGATGGTTTTGACCTGTGCAATTTGAAATCTGTGAAGCTGTGGAGTGTGTATATGTAGGTACAGTGTTCCATTGCAAAGCCGCGGAGGATTTTTAAAATTGCAAAGTATTTTTTCTTAGGACCAAACTAATCGTTCATGGAACACCCCCCACAAATTTGCGTAAACTGCAACTATCATGCGGTATGGTGATATACTCATAGGAGGGTGGTTTGAAAGTAGCCAATCCGAGAGCATTATTTATTTCTCCTTGCTGCTGCCCTGTCACGCCTCTCTGGCAGCTGCAGTCCTTTGCATTTTCCTTAAGGGTAAAGTAGTAAACTGAGTTTAAAAGTGTTTTGGGAGCATAATTAGGGTTTACACTAAAAAAATTTTTTTTACCACACCACAAATTCACTTTTTTTCACAACTGGTGCTCTTGTAATGTAACCACTGTGAATTTCGTGGGTTTAATTTATAAAAATACATGTCATTGCTGTCTAAACTAAGTCATATTTAGTTTTTCCCCAATATGTTCGATTCAGCAAGGAAAATGTGCAAAAGTGTGTTCTGCAGAGGAAACGTTCGTATTTATACAAAAAATCACGTAATTTGACCAGGGGCACCCAAAATGTTCGATATGACTGAATATAATATAATATAATATAATATAATATACTGCATTTAAGATATACAGAGTGCAGTGAGTTCGCTTTACTGGCATCATTTGTTAATCGTTATTTGTTAATCGAAATATCAGCGAATGCAACAATACCTCACATAACACACTCACCTGACAGATTATTGGGTCGCCTGCTGACGTTCTCCCTTACGATAACGAAGCCTTTCCCAATTTCATAGCCGGAATGCAGCTGTTTATGTATCTGATGATCAATCACCTTTATCAGCCTCGGAATAATTACCTACCGGTAAAGAGAATTCACACAGTATGTTTATTACAGATTCACAGGCTCACAGCATCAGCCTGCGTGCAACACACACCAGATTTAAGGTGGTCTTACTATTTCATTCAGCATTTATACAGCAGAACAATTATTCTACATTTCTTTACTCTAATTGTACTGCATACTATTATTTCATTCATCAGTAAATCTAATCAAATCTATATATACTTACTGAACACTAGAGTCTACAGAGATCAGCGTACCTTTACCAAATGCAGGCCTCTGACAAGGCGGAAGATCTTAAACATTCATATGACCATGATGTTTTTAAAATAGCGGTCAATGGCAGCCAAGGCTATTATTAAGAGATCAAACTGGTTAAAGTGCTTGAAAATGTAAGCTTGCCTCATGGCCAGTGCCTGTGGAAACATATTTAGACGTTTTAATCACTACTGCCTCGATGTTCAGGACCCCTGTCCTTACACTGAAACCGCCCACCTTCAGCACAGCTTCAGCAATGTAGCAGGTGAAGAAGATGTAGTTCATCACATTGAGCTCTATGTGAAACTTGCTGCTGATGGTAGGCAGGGAATCCAACATGATCGGAATGATGTTGAGCAGAATTAAGACGTATATGAACACCTCGAAGGAGACACTGGAAATGATCTGGTGGCAAAACTTCTGTATGCTGTTCCTGCAGTCGAATAGAAGATTTAACCATTTAGACCAAAGCACTGTGACTTGGAAAGTTGTGGTTTTTGTTCCTAGAGTGGTGTGCACTATGGAGCACTGTTTATTCTTTATCATGTTTATTACTGATAGAAAATTCTACCAATATTAGGTATGAATGGAGGTCATTGACATTACTTTCAACTCTCTGGCAGCTCAACACAATAGTGTTTGTAAATGGGGGTAACATAACTATAGAATGGTGGAAGAGTAACCACAGAAGTTGTTAAATTAGGGATTTTTTGGGAAAATACCCCCTTAAGCAACCCCCAGTGTATCTTCTGTAAGGTGTATCTCCTGTGGTTCAGAAGTCAGAGGAGGTTTCTCGTTTTACCGTGAAGTTTTCAGCATCTCAGATCTGTCGGCATAGAGCCAGTCCTCCAGTTTTTGCTTCAGGGACACAAAAAATCCTTTCAGCTCCCAATATTTCTTAATGTCCTCCACAGTGACAAACCTGAGGTAAGACAATATTACTGAATTAGATCTGGCCTCAGTTTATTACGCCTATTCCAAATTCATACAATATATTCATAAAACTTGTCAAAGCATTCTACTCAGCAATCTATGCCTGGGCTTCCAAGTCAACATAACTGTCCTTCCTCTCCTCATCACTCAGTATAACTGTCCTTTCTCTCTCTGGGTGGGTAGGGTGGTTCTCCCTCTCCCCATCACTCAATATAACTATCCTCTCTCTCTCTGTCGCGTAGTGGTCAACAGCATTAAGAGTTTTTTAAATAATTTAGAGAATCACTGCATGGTTCCATAATTTTGACCTGCGAGGCAAGACACACCACTACAAGTGTTTCACGCAGTGTTGAGGACTGAAGTGCACTTAAAATTGCATTTATTATTAAATTTAAGTGCATGATTGGGGGGCAATTACAGAGGTCTCATTCTTCAAATCCCCTTGCACCCCTCATTTACATATAACAGCTCAGTGAAAACGACAGTTACTGTGAAAACTGTCAGTGAAATGAAAGACCAAATTGTGCCAATATGTTTGAAAATTATGCCAAAATTAAATTAGTGCAGCACTTCAGTGTGTGTATGTGTGTGTGTTTGTGAGAGTGTTGTAAATTATAAAAGTACAAAATGATATGAAGCTATTACTCCACTACTCCCTAAAAATTTTTTTCTCACAACTACACTATTGTAGCCCTGTATTACTCCAAATTACTTACTATTAATAATAAAATATTATTACTATAAAGTAGTACATAGCAGTATAAACTGTTATGTTCAGAATAATATAGGTGAAATTCATCATGTATAAGTTTCTGTGGGTTCTCCATGCTGATTTCAGATCTGTGTTTAGTTCTTCCTATAGAAGAGATATATGAAGAAATGAGGGGGATCAGGATTTCGCACAGTACTGTATACTCTTCGTACCCACTAACCACTGTGTTTTGGACAAAATAAAATAACCCACTAGATGAAAAGACTGCAGTTACGTCACACAGCTAAGAGATAAGAGAAGATAATGTTCCAGAGACGACCAATCAGAGGCTCAGTAATAGGCAAGAGCGTGGTGAATCACTGACTTTCCTTTGTGGTCTGTCATGCTCTCAGCCACGCTGGTGAGGATCGTCGCGGCTTGTTCAGCATTCAGCATTCCGGAACTGTACTGTTTCCTGTAGCTGGCCTGAAGACGAACAGAAGATAAAGTGTCTGAAGGTAAACCAGGCTGAGTCATGGCACACGCCCACCTCCCTGCCTGTCCCGATGCTAACTGCGTTACCAGATTGGGTCTGGGGTTTTTCGGAGCCCACTGTGACCCTGGGGCGACATCATAACCTCATCAGTACCGACTGGGAAAAATGCAATGGCGTAATTGATAAAGAGGGAAAGGAACAGGTTCAATTTGACCAAAGGAGTTTCAAAAATAAGACCAATGTATGACTCCTGATTGGTACCCACTCTCACAGTAAGTCATATTCAGAACATCAGAAACATCGAAACCGGAGAGTTAATTTAAGTTTCTATAATATTCAAATGTAATTATGTAATCATGCACATAATTGCAATGGATTACATGAATTTTTCATTAAAGCCATATAAGTCATGTAAAATTACAGCTTAATCTTATCCCTGGTGATAGCTGGGACTGAGGCTTCTAAGGCCTGTGACGTAAGTGTGTGTATGATGTGTGCTGTATGTGTTCTGTATGTGCTGATGCGTTATTTCAGGGCCACCAGGACTGAAACTGAGGAGCTCTGATTTATGTTCTGTGCATGTATAGTGCCACTGAAACGTTTAGACACACAAGTTTAAATGTTTTTCATTATTTTAAGTACAATCTGATGTAAAGAGGTACACTTAAATGACAAACTGATTTTGAGGACTACTTTAATAGTTCAAAAATGTTCATTTTTAATTTGGTAACTGCTTTTTTCCCCAATCTACTTAATAAAACTAATGGGAATAAACACTATTACCATTCTACAGTAAACAGTGATGTGTTCATGTTACGGCTGCTGGCCGCTAGAGGCCGTTGTTTTGTTTATATTATTCCATGTTTTGTTTCCATGTCGTTTCTCTGGGTCTGTGTTGGGTTTTTGAGGGCTTTTATTTTCAAGTTGTTCCTGTTTGTGTTTGGTTTCACGTTTTCACCTGTTCTAAGTTTCTGTTTATCATTTCTGTTTTCCAATTGGTTCTTGGAACTTCGCCTTATTTTGCCTTCTTGTTTTCGTTCACTAAATAAAGTACGCAGCAGAATCGATCTCTGGTCAGACTCGGTTTCCTGCAGGCTTCTAGGTAACTCTGGGACTGGGCCTCGTGGCCCGTCCTATGACAGTTCAGTATATCACTACGTTCTTGTGGAAGTTTAGTATTACTGTAGTTTAATCAGAAACATGATTTGACTTAATTAAATTAAATCAGGAGCTGCTGATGGACTTTCATAATCCAAACAACAGCTGGAGGAACCGAGGAGGACTCTGGAACCGAATCTGTGTTTTCACCAGCTCACATAATATCGACTACTTTTACAAACAGATCTAATTCTTATACTTTTTACTGTTTTCTTGTTTGTTTTTGTATTTATTCTAATGTTCACTTTGCTGTAAGAAAGACACTTTATCACACGCTGAGAAAAATGTCTATAAACCACTTGTGACTTTCCCACAATACATATAGTTCGTTAAGGAGAACGCCAAGAGTGTATAATGCTGCATAAAGCTAGACAGGGCTGCTCTGAAGAAAAATGAAGAAAATAACAGGAAATAGTTGGATTACACTTCAAGTTATATCTACGTTCACTAAAAATTAAGCAAACTGTTAATTCTGAGCTGAACAATACAGTAATCTTTCTAATTTATATCTATGAGAAATGAGTTAATTGTTAGTTCTATTAACTATTAATGTTAGGTAGTCATTTACAGGGTATATTTCTGTGTGTGTGTGAGAGAGAGAGAGAGATAGAGAGAACCTTTAGGGCATTCAGAACACGGAGACGGGCCTCCTCCATCATGTTTTCCATCGCTCACCTGGAGATCAAAATATAAACTTTAGGGCTCATTTTCACTCTACTCCACAAATACAGAGAAAACTTACAGTAATTTACTTCTAAATTAAATCAGGTGTGTTGTTATTAGTACTGTTCACATTACGTAATTATTTATACAAATTATTTATAAAGGTGTGCATGTGGGAAGTGAAAACACAAGTTAACATTAGAATAAACAGGGTTAAGAACCCTTTTCAAGGTGCACTTTCAAGGTGCATTTTTATGCTTTTCCAGTACCTAACCACCGCTGTAAATTACGTTTATACATGCGCATCCACTGGAAGATTACACCACTACAGCCACAAGCGCGGACTCGAGCGGAGTTATGGACCTTTTTCACGAAAACCGGAAATACATAATGGTAGGGTAAACTTAATTCCGGCCAAGTGCCAGTGCATTAGAAAACCCGGGATCAGAGAAAATGGGGCGTACACAACTTCTCTAACAAATTCGCACAAATTTACATTTGCAGACGTTACTAAACTCGTAGAGGAAAACTCCTTCACGAGAATAAACTTGATAATGGTTAAATTTTATCGACGAAGAATTTGTCCATAAGTATCAAGGTAAGCAGAGGGCAACCATGCTAACTGTTATCTAAAATGACAAATCATTAGCGTGTCCACTTAGACCTAGGGTTAGGTTTATAGGGTTAAGTATATATAGTATAGAGGTTGTTAGCTTACTCTTTTTCAGACTGCTTACTCTTAATAAAATAAATAAATAGAATAAAATAAAATTTCAGGTTGGATAATTCAAATACACACACACCTGGCTGGCCCTAATGAGAACCCTTCACTTCATTTGATTTGTGCAAGCACTGAAAAAAAATTAAAATTAAGTGGAAGTACGTAGTTGGTTGGAGCCAGGCCACACACACACACACACTGATTTATATTTTATTTTATTCTGAATTTTAGGGAATCCATCCAGAAACTGTGAGTGATGTAGTGGTGCATAAGGCAACATCAGCAGGCAAGAGTGGTCTTAGGTCCACATTGTACCAGGCATACTCAGGTCAGATGACAATTTATGTCCATTTTACTTTTACTGTAAAATCAAAATGTTGAATTAAATGGTTGACTGAATCTTTTCTTTCTTTAGGAACATTTCCCGATCCTTATTTGATGGCTGCTGGAGGCAAGCTGCGCGAGGTGCTTGGATAATACACATTAATAAAAATCTAAATCAGTTTACTTATCATTCAACATTTTAAATGTTCATTTATTACCCTGTATAGTTAATTTCTTAAGCAGGTAATTAATTATCACACTGCCTCACTAATGCTCCTACTTTACTTACTGATACTGTGAAATGTAATGTGATTTGCAATAAATCAGTTGTTTATTGAATAAATTGCTTTTAATGTCAATAAATTAAGGCTAAAATAAGGCTACTGTTTTGGGCCTGAACATATGTGTGGCATTAAGGGGCAGTGGGCATTAAAGTAACGGCGTTACTGAAAAAACGTAATTTTTCAGTAACAGGTAATCTAACCAATTACTGTTTCCATTGTTACAAAGCCATTACGGGTACTGTCAATAACGTGCGGCGCGTTACTGTAATTAAGCTGTTCAACACACCGGCCACACCGGTGCTCTTAGGACGATGGACAGACAAGGAAGAACTGAAACACACAGGTTTATATACACAGACACATCAGAACACTAAACAAGACACAGGTGAAATGCAAAGAACACATGACACACGGACAGAACACCACATGACACAGGACACGTGACCCAAGCAAAACCCAGAAATATCAAAAGCCCCCAAAACATCAACAAAAAGGCAGTGGCTCTGACCAGCCACTGGCTAGCCATTGGCTAGCCACTGGCTAGCCATGACAGTACCCATAGGAGCAGGGCAGGCAGGAAAGGGGACGACAGGGCAAACAGAAGCGGGACCTACAGGGTTAGCAGAAGCGGGGTTCACAATAGCAGGGGCTACCGGGCTAACAGGGGCAGAGGCCACTGAAGCCTCACAACCTGGAGCTACACAACCTGGAGTTACACAACCTAGAGCTACACAACCTGCGGCTACACAACCTGGGGCTACACTCACAGGGGCTACAACCTCTGTAGCCTCACAAACCGTAGCCTCACCAAGAGTAGCTGCACCAACTGTAGCTTCTCCTAGAGTAGCTGCACAAGCAGTAGCCTCAGCTAGAGTAGCCGCACCAACTGTGGTTACACAAACTGTGGCTTCACGAACTGTGGCTTCACTAACTGCTGCCTCACCAACACTAGCGAGTCCGGTCCCACTGACCTCAACCCAGCCGAGGCCCTCGACCAGGGCCACGTTCAGCTCTCCTCGCACCAGCGCCTTGCAGAACTCCCCCCGTTTGTCGACATGGAAGGGTCTTGCGCCTCTGAGCTCTTTTGGTAGTTGGTCTGTCCATCTGTCACGATCGAGATCGCAGCTACCTAGAACCAGGCAGGGAGACTCCAGAAACCAGGGATCCATTGCAACTTGTGTCTGTTATTCAAAACCAGAAAGTAACAGGAGGCACGTGGGCCCAAAAACCAAAACAGATAAGTTACCCTAGGTGCTCTAAGGACGATGGACAGACAAGGAAGAACTGAAACACACAGGCTTTTATACACAGACACATCAGAACAAGACACAGGTGAAACGCAAAGAATACATGACACATGGACAGAACACTACATGACAAAGGACATGTGACCCAAGCAAAACCCAGAAATATCAAAAGAAAAGCCCCCAAAACATCAACAAAAAGGCAGTGGCTCTGAATAGCCACTGGCTAGCCATGACAGATGAGGGCGAGACAACTGCATATGGGATGATGATTGGCACGTTTCATCAAAACTAGTGGCCGAGAACGTGGATGTTGATAGCAGCCCAAACCCAGGTGCGGCTAATGTGAGCTCCGCTAACGAAGGAGGAGACAGAGCCACGCCATCAAAGCAGCCGAAGCTTGATTTTTTTTATGCCCCACAAAAAGCTGCTGTGACACAGACTGAATTAAACAGGTTGATAGCCAAGTATGTTGTTGAGAACATGCTGCCGTTCTGCTTAATTACAAGCATAATTTAATTTAGACCTATTTAATTGACAGTTGCGGCCTGTTGAAGTGCAATAAAAATGAAAAGTTCTAAAACTTCTATTATGTTTTATCATTCTGCTATTATATACATAGTAATGACCGTATCTACAATGATATATTACATTTAATAGGTGTCTTGTCTCACATTGTCCCACAGCGATATTAGGATAGTGTAGATTTGTGTACAATGTTTTTTGTTAAAAAAGAACTAAATGTTATCAACCCCTGACTAAAAGATACAGCTGTTTCTCAACGCTGTGCTGTGACCGGAGAGGCACTTGAAAGTACCAGCACTAAAATATTGATCTCATGACACTGGTATCGATCGATATCAATACCAGCTTTGATATCGATAGTATCGATATTTGGATCGATCCGCCCACCACTACTGTGAGGTGAGATGTACCTGGGCATGCCAGCTGGGGTGCAATATTCTCTCTGGGCAAAAGATG
>JBBPDH010000031.1:18654017-18679279 GCA_037974565.1 Clupeocharax schoutedeni
AGACGATCATCTTAATTTAATCGTGGCAGCCAAAATCGTGATCGTGATTAAAATTCGATTAATTGTGCAGCCCTACGAGGAGGCGGTCACCACGCAGAAGTCCACTTTCCACTCTCCAGTTTAGCTGTTCCAGAGACTGGACACACTGGAGGTATCTGGCGGCCACGAATCTTGGTCAGCTTTTCTCTTTCAGGTTTCATCTAATGGGGGTTCTCCACTGACTGGTACCCGCTCGGTTCGGTTCAACTCTACTAAAATCTGGTTCCTGGTACCCGGTACCATTCTTGTTACCACCTTGGCTGAGGTTCCAAGCATGCTGAACCGATACTAAATGATGACGTGTACATATTGGAGGTAATGATACTGGGTTGTTTACCTCAACTTAGAGTGCTCCGCTCGTGCTGCTGCGCAGAATGTTTGGTCACTATAGCAACCAGTTTTAGTGGAAAACTGTAGGTCCGAAACCAAACTGAACAGAGTAGAACCGAACTGAACCGAGCTGGAACCAGTCAGTGGAGAACCTTGTCAGTTTGTCACACTCAGTTACAGCTTTGAACAGGGAAAGTGTTGTTCTCCTGTTCTACAGTCTGTCAGGAAGCATAAAGCATCATTCATATGGAACATCTGTCATCTGTGTACCCCCATCTACCTATTAATCTGTCAGTTTACCTTCATCTGTCGAACTACTTGACTCTCTACCAACCTGTCTGTCTGTCCACCTGTTTATCAATAGATCTGCATTGTCTATCTATCTACATACCTACCTGTTTACCAGCATACCAGTCTGTTCGGTCATCCATCCCTGATTAATATGACTTGTACATACAATCAATCATCTTCATTGCTGTTTGCAGCGAAAGTGACACTAATGATTAATAATGCATTTATTTTGACAGTCCAAATGTGATTAAGGTGGCGAGGGTGGTGGGGGCTGCACGAAGTGATGGCCTTCATTCATTTTCAACATTCAGCTTCATGATCATGGTCTGAGGAGCAGCACTCTGTTTCAGCCTGAAGGACCTTTAAACACCATGCGACTTATTAATATATTATAGTATATATATATATATATATGTATATATATGTATATGGCTGGGCAAATTAACGTGATACGCATTATTTACTAAACGCCAACAATAATTTAATGTAAAAAAGTTTTTTTTAAAAAAATCCTTTCATTTATATAACTTAGATAAAATCTGAATTCCCTGCAGTGGTGAATAGCTTTGGTTTAATATTAGATTTGATTACGTTAATATTTGAACTGTGACTGTTAACGAAAACACTGCAGTTAAAAAACTCCTTATTAGTTTAACAAATGTTATTGCACTTTTGTTTTTTGCACAGCAGTACTTGAAAAATAAAAGTGCAAAACACTCCTTTTGAATGGTTTAATTTTGCACTAAAAATTTAATCGTTGACCAGCAGTAATATATATATATATATATAAATATTCACTTATAATATTGGATTCTGAATATATTTCCTCTGAATTAAAGTGCTTAGACGTGAATACGGTCAGTTATAGCTAAATCGGATCATCTGCGCTCAGCAGCTTCACAATGCAGATCAGTGGAACAGTGACATTACAATCAGTCACAACCAGATTTAACGTCTGATCTCAACATTAATGTGGAGCACGAAGATTCCCGACAACACGAGACCCAAGGATTTTAATATACGAACGATGATTTAAGTAAAGAGACCAATAGAGAAAGTGAGTGGAAAAGAGAGGGAGAGAAAGGGATAGGAGAGAGAGAACAAATGAGAAAAAAGAAGGTGGTTGCATGATAGGAAGAAGGAATAAAGAGAGAAACAATTATAGGTGAGAGATGTAGATAAAGAAAATGAGCGGAAAGAGAGAAAAGAGGAAGAGAGGAAAATGGGAGATACAGAGAGAGTCTGTAACCACCAGTGATAGATTTGAACTATTTTAAGACGAAAACCCATTTTGCGGATTTAGAGTTTACACTCCAGCATGGATCTAATAATCTGAAGCTTATTTCCTGAACTTCAAAGTGCTGGAGATGTCGGCGCTGGAGGGACGGTTTAAGCTGAGCGAGCGCCGGCCTCCTTAAAGCCAGGAGAGCTTAAGAAACCAGTCTGTGAGCTTAAGAACGTCCTTTATTCAACCCTTCAACAACAGAGTGCATTTACCCACAAACAGGGCCAGCAGTGATCAGGCCCAGGACCCAGTCCCCCCGAACACTTCGGCTAGGAGCCACATTCCATTAAAACTAAGTTTCTCTAAGACATTAAAACTGACGGCGGTAAAAAACAGCTTGCCTCATTTCCAGGTCGCTTCAATAACAAACACCCTCATCGTCCAGCTGTGCAAACTTCTTCAACACCAACACAAAAGTCCTTGAGTTCCTTCTTCACAGATACTTTATGGTTTAAACAGGAGCGGCGCAGGCGTTCCTTCACCGGAACCTGCTGCTGCCGTGGAGTTGCTGAGGTTCCTCACAGGCGAGGCAGGAGCAAGTTCTGCTTGGCTCTGGCAGATGTCTACAGTGCTGAAACTCTTGTGAAGTGTTTGTGATGCAAAATGTGATTTCTGAAGGTCCAATGGCCTTCAATGGGAACCTTCTCCTGACTGCACGCTAACCACACCTCGGTAGAGTTCGTTTGTTTCTTTGATTGTTGGTTTGTCCCAGCATCGCCGCCGCAGGTCGACCACAGCCCAGCTGATCCAGGTCTGCACGTGCCCGGAGACGCCAACACCTGCAACCAGAGAGACCAGATTATTAGAGTATATGTAAATATTAGATTACAGTAACCCCTCAGTTTTATGCAGATCAGTATTCGGATTCAGTCTAACGCAGATTTTTTCTGAGAACTGAACTGTATTACCTCCACCAGTCCAATGGTGGCAGTAATACACTGAAGTTCTTAACTGCCATATAAAGAAGATGATGAAGAAGCTGCTGCAACATGTAGCATGACTGCTCCATGACTTGTACTCATTATTTGTGTTTTAAACCCTCCCCCTTTCAAGAGGTATCTCCGTTTATTTAGTATTAGTAAGCTGTGCCCTGTCTAAACATGTGGGTAGAGAGTTATTTCAACATTTCTTTTGTGTACGAGTCTTTGAAAGCTGCTAATTCTAACCATTAATGCTAACATTTTTCAAGCAATGAAGTTTTCTGATTCTGATTTAATTTACCTTTATATTTTCTTTAATGGCAATGCATTAACTGAGTTTAAAATGAAATTGTACTACAATGCGGTTTTTCACTATATGTGGGTGCTCTTGGAACGTGACCCCCGTGAAAAGCAAGGGATTACTGTACTCAAATGATCAGAGAGAGGAAACGGAAACAAGAGACCAGAAAACCATTGACCTGACTGATCTTTATCAACAGCACTCGATCTTCTCAATAATAATGATCAGCAGTCCTTATCAACAGTAAGGTGAAGTAACCCTTATCAGTAATAACAGTAATAATGATCAATAATAACCAGTAGCCCTTATCAATAATAATAACCGTAGTCCTTTTCAGTAATAGTGGGAATGATCAGAAGTCCTGGTTTTGAGATGCGACACAGAAACTCTTCTCATTTTGAAATTCTTCCTTATACTCTAAAAGGAATTTATCATTTTAAGGAACCTTCTAAAGGGTCTCAGTTTGAAAGGTGGTTTTCTGTGCTGAACACACAGACCTGCTGGTTTGGTTTGAGGAAACATCTCCACCCGACCCCCCACCCTTCCCCCGGCAGTCCCCCCGCATCGCTCCACATTCCACATATTGTGCAAAATGATCCCTGGAATGCAGTTCATCCCGGAAGCGGCTGCTTCAGCGAAGCCTCGTGAGATCGAACTCAGGGAGCGACTCCAGGTCGGGTGGGGGAGTTGATGGGGCGGCACGACATATCAGCTATTCTGTTCTCGCAACATGCGCCACTGACCTCCCTCTGAGACTGAACGGGCACAAATTCCCAGACACACTCCAAAGACATAAATCAGACTCAGAAAACTTCACTAATCCCAGAGGAAATTACTTATGATACAACTGTACAGAAACCAGAACAAAATAACATACAAATTCGGAATAAATCCAACAACCATAACTCAATATGAAATACACTTCACTATATTCAGAAGTACTGGGTATAAATGCTATAGATAAATAACGTACAGTTTAGTGAATTACTGGTAACACTGTATACTGGTATACAGTGTTACTAGTACTGGTACTGTATACTGGGCAGCTGGTAGCCTAGTGGTAAGGGCACTCGCCCTGCGACCAGAAAGTCCGGGTTCGGTCCCCAAGACAGCTAGGCACCGCTGAGGTACCCTGAGCCAGGTACTGTCCCCACACACTGCTCCCCGTGTTCCTGGCTGCCCTCTGATTCACTTGGTGAATGGGTTAAATGCAGAGGAAGTATTTCGTGGTGTTCACACTGTGTGCAGTGGTGTGTTCATGTATGACAAATGGTCACTTTCACTACTGATGGTGAGG
Source organism: Clupeocharax schoutedeni (assembly GCA_037974565.1). NCBI lineage: Eukaryota > Metazoa > Chordata > Actinopteri > Characiformes > Alestidae > Clupeocharax > Clupeocharax schoutedeni. Next base: position 18,658,481 of record JBBPDH010000031.1, read on the forward strand.
AGATCAGTAGATCAGTAATAATGATATAGGTGGTGATGTTTCACATGGTAAGACTGTAAGATAACTGCTTTGAGGGAACGACAGAATCAATTGCGAATGAATCTTCTCGTCTTTTCTGTCGTCCCCGTGGAGGGAAGGAGGGATCTGTAGTCTCTCAGCACTTCAAGCACTCAGTGGCGTCGGTTACTCTGAGGATTTAGAGTCGCCGGTCTTGAGGAAACCGAGCCTGTGACTCCAATGTTTCCGTGTGGCTAGACCCCCCCAACCCCCAACCCCCAAAGGTTTTTTTACTCGCCTTTTAATTTAATGCTAATCCCTACTGTAAGAGTGTGTGAATGCTAAGCTGTGACACACAGTTACGGAAAGCAGCGACATGAATTGCAGCAGCGCCTCTCGGGATCTGCAGATCTCAGCGCTGCTGCCACCAGATGGATGTGTGACCTGAGAGACGAGTGCCGTCGTGTCCAGGAGCTAATCTGTAGGACAGTGCTGCCAAAATGCAAGAGCGCAGACATGAGCAAGGTTAAACTCCTCAAAAATATGAACCTAAGGAGTGCAAATCGCTCAGACTGCCTTTACTGTAATGCATCTAGCAGCATGCAGTGAACTGCAGGAAACACTTCCTGTGCAACCTGACAGAGGCAATAACAGATGCACAGATGTGCTTTTAGTCAATTTTAGGTACAAACAGAACGTATTTGACCACAAACAATATGAAAACAACAACAAAGAGATAGACAGGATAATAGATAGACAGATAGACATAGATGGATAGACAGACAGGTGGACATGTGGACACAGATAAAAAAACAAAGACAGATAGACGGACGGACGGACAGAGACAGAAAAATAGATGAAAGGCTTTATTTTCACTGTGTAACTCTGCATACAGCAAAACAAGATACATTCTAAACATACAGGTAACACTCACACTGTCGTAAAAACTAATATTAAAAATATCCATGTTACCATCAAGCTTTGATTTATCCACTGCAGTCCACCAGTGGTGGAGCTGATACTACACATTGTAAATACTGATTATTTTCTACACTTCAGTGTTTAGAAATCTTTAGTGTCTATTATTTTGTGCTACAAAACATGTATTTAAATTTTTGGTCCCCTGCCATGTGCATCCTTGCTTTACAGCGTTATCTAGCTTGAGAAACTCAGTCACGTGTGTGCAGAAGTGAGGGACATCGAGTGATGCAGGTTAAATAGCAGTGAAAGTTAACATTCAGTGAAGAGTGCTGTAACAGTGATGAACCTCAATCCTGGCCTGTTGGGTCCTCGAGCGTCCTTGAAAAACCCTTGAATGTGCTGTTTAGGAGTGTGGGAACCCTTCGCAGCTTAAGTGCAATTCTGTTTCATGTAGGTTCCAGGCAGCTGAAACTGCAGGAGAGTTTCACAGTGTAAAGCCAGACCAAGAGTGTGTGGAAACTTTGGCACGAACTTCACTAAACCCTGCAAAGTCATGGAGATCGAAACGGAGAACAGCTAGAACTGACAATCTGCAGAGAATCAAAGGATACAGAATACTGGGCATTCTGCGTTTATCCCACTGCTCGAGTGCAGCTCCGACACCCACCCCATCCCATTCTTCTTCTCTTGTTTATGGCTCTCTGACAAGAAGGGACTTGCCCTGGTAGTCGATTCCAACTAGGTTCAATCAACTGCGCTTCCATGTCATCACATTGTGAGGCAGAGAGTTCAGCCTCACATCCATAAAGGCCTTCAGCTGCGTGGGAACTGGCCAAAGAGAGGCTGTACAATGGTCGGATCTTTAGTCTGAAAAAGCCAATTAAGACCTCCTCTACGGCATAATGATAACTGAGCTATTCAGACTGCCTGCACTAACTTCTTTACATGCAATCATTAAACTCCCTCCATGGCGGAAGGCAGAATCCTTACAGTGGCCTTATCAGCAGCCGACGCTGTCGTCTAGACGTGGGGGCAGCATGCACAGGTCACGGCTGATGATAACAGATGGATTTAAGGGTTGACTGCAATGAGCCCTGCTCGTTCCAAGAAAGGGAGGACACAGCAAGTCTGCAGCCAATTTAACCAGGTCACATCGACCAGACTGAGCTCGTTCTCGTCTTTAGGCTGTCTGCCGGACATGGGGATGAGCCTCTGGGGAACCCTGGCCTTTGCCACCTGTGCCCGTCTGCCGCTTCTAGTTGGTGGAACTGCGGACTGGGCCAAAACATCGTGTTTGCTGCCACGGTGACAAAGAGATCAGATTACAGCAGCACAATCCGATTTAGGGCCTCTGCAACAGCAAAACAATTAGCTGGTTTAGGCTTTCCAGAAGCGGGAGGGGCTCGCAAGCGGTTGGCAGCGGCTCGCGGCTGTTCCAACTGGCAAATTACCTGGATTAGCAGAGCACAATGCCGGCCAATAAAAACTGCACTGTTGACAGAAAAGTAACCAGGCCTCCATTGTTGACACATGATAAATGCTGGAGCACAGTCAGATGGAAGGCCATTTTTGAGCAGAGACCTCTGTTATGTGCCTCTGTTTGTCTTTGCTTATGGCAAACAATTAGGGGTCGAGGTGTATGTGCTTGTCTATGGAACAATAAAATATAGCTGAGATGAGCTTTTTTAATAGGAGGTTGGCCCTGTATAGAGGGGAAGAGGCACTGCACTACCAGCTCAACCAAGAAAAAAAGCTCATCTCTTTCCCTTCTTAAATTACAGAATTTATTCAAACGGAAATAACAGAGTGAATATCAGGAGCATTAATAAGGTTTTTCAACCACCAAAGGAACTTACTGTTAAATGGGTGTTATTAAATACGAAACCACAGTCGATTTGACCCTGCAGTCTAATTAGCTAAGAGGCATTTCAGTACCAGTATCTCTAGACTGCAGCATAATACTTTACCCATTAAAACCAGCTCTACAAACCTTGACGGATTAGTCAGAGGCACATAGCTCAGAGCAATGCTAAGCTTCCAGCAGCTCTTTTACCGGCTTGCATTTGTGAAAATGACTCTGCACAATATTTAAATAGAAAAACAAATAACCAAGAGGTGAGAATGTAAGTTTTATCCTCTTCCAGCAATGCAAGCTACATTTTTATCAGACCTGGAATGCACCCCATCTCAGAGCTTAAATTGAACAGAAAACGCAGGACTCAGGAAGAGCAGGTTTAAAAGAACCAGTACCGTCTCAGAGGAGAGTCTGAAAAGCTGGCGGAATCTGATAAGCGGTAGGTAGCCTCCCGCTCCTTCCCTCTCGCCCGCTGCCGCAGCTCCTGAAATATTAATGTGATGAAACAGGATTCCCAGGCCTGGGCCAAGCTGTGCATCATTCATGCAGCTCCTGCTCTTTTACTTCACTTCTTTTCTTTGTTTCTTCACGACAAGTGCAGGGATGCACCATGCCACCGGGGGCCATGTGTAATTTTAGCACCAATGCAAGCGAGTGTAGCAGTTGACAGTGCTCACCTTCATGACTCCTGTTACGTAAGGAAACGCTACCGCAGCCCCTGAGGGGCGTACCCGCTAAAAGCACAGGCTAGTCGGTGCTGATGTGCAGCCTCACATTCATGTTAGAGTCCCAGGTGAGTCAGATGCTCAATATGCTTCACCTGAGAGATGCTTGAAAAGGACGATGCTTTTTATGATGTCTGGGGTCCAGGTTCCCTCCACACTGAGGTCGTAGTGAGGTGTATATGGGCTTTTTGTCTTCATTTCCCCAGATCACAGGTGTACAGTGGTTTGTACTAATTGGATAAAAGCAGGACAAATAGGACAGAGTTAAAAATTTACAACTGCCTGAATACCCAGGGTAAGCGCCAGGGTAATTTGGGGACAGCGCCAGGGTAAATCCCTCGCCTAGTCAGGTACGCCTGCTCAGGTACACCTAGTCAGGTTCACTGACTTTCGGGAGTTTTCAGTGAGATTAGATTCAGTGAAACATACTCTGCATGCCCTTCTTTCATGGTCATGCCCTCATTATGAGAAAATTAATTCACTTGAGTTAAATGTATCCATTCACGTTATGATTAAGATTCAAAATCCCCTTAAAGCCAACGAAGTTCCCTCAAACTTGAGTGAATTCGACCCCCACATACTGGAGACGTTTTTATGATTTGTAGGTCTCATCTAAGCATCGCTATTTATAGAAGAAAGGCACTAGATTGTTATGGAAACTCCCTCCGTCAATCAAGTGTTGCTGGTCGTGTAGCACTGCATTCAGAGCGAGATAACCGTCCAAAACTACTAAATATGGTATGAGATAAACTCTCATTCATTTTCTGAGCTGCTTATCCTAACCAGGGTGATGCTAAAGCCTAGAACAGCACTCACAGTGTGAAAGAGCTAGGAGGCGTCCCCAGTCAGTCATGAGACGGACACACACACACCCAGCCGCACCCACACACCTAGGGGCAATTCTGCTTGTAGTCCACCTGTAGGTCTTTGGACTGTGGGACGAAACCAGAGATCTTGGTAAAAAAAAAATCCAGGACCTTCTCCCTGTAAGATTACAGCACTAGCCACTGGACCACTGTTCCAATCCAAAATACTGCACCCACGCATAGACCGATGCGTCCCCCTCACATAAAAAATGCTTCGGACACCCCTGAGGCCAGGCCATGGTAATTTAAGAGTTAACCACTCACAGGAATAGTTGTTGCAACACTACTGCAAGGCAGAGTACTGAGCAATGCTGCATCCTTACACAAACTGCGCACATGGTGTGTGTGTAGGTCTTGGCCCTCGCTGGCCTGTTGTACTGTTATGCAGGGTGAAGATCTGGCTTGTGCTAATTGTGGAAAAGCAGGACAAGAATCTTTACATCTCATCTTGCAGACTTGCCTTGCTGTCCGGAGGGAAAGAAGGAAGAGGACGGGCAGGTGGTGGTGAGGGGGACTGGGACGGCCCAGCTGCTGCACTTCCTCTGGGCGTTCCGAGAGCCGCCCGGCACTGCCAGCATCCGTCAGCAGGCCTGGCATGGCACCCTCTGAATCCGCGCCCCCCTGAGGCTAATTATAAAGTCGAGCTTTTGCTGGGCCACCTGCTTCACTGTGAAAGAGAGAGTGTGCTGGTGCAGCCGACATCGCTGGCTGGTGGGGGAAGTGTGAATTATTACCCATAAGAAGTGATCATTTGCCCATGATCAGGAAATGCTCTCAAAGTGCTGCATCAGGAGGCCTGGATTTCCCACCCCAGCCAATCGGATGACCGCGGAGAACATCTCTAACCACACGGTTCTCACCAATCAGTAAACAGACCCACTGTATCATCACACCATATCAGGAGTGCAAGGTATGGAAGACATTCTTCAGTTAGGACAAGACCCTACAGGCAGATGATCTTTCAGAGAGTCTTTCAGAGTTTTGGATAAGCTGACAAAATGTGTCACAGCCTTCTTATAAACTGTGATCATGTAGAGTATTGTGCAAAAGTCTTAGGCACCTGCAAAAATAATATTTAAAATTGGTTGTTTTCCATTTTAATATTGCTAAATAAAACTAAATTAAAAATAATACAGATATCATTATACAGTAAACAGTGATTTTATGTTCAGTACGTCAATGTTTTCTTTTGGTTCCTTGTAGTTTCCATCCGGAACCTGACTCTGAAAATGAAATCCATGCAAAAGTGAAATCTGGAACCAGTGTTCTTCTAACCAGCTCACAAAACTTTCAGTATTTTTTTAACAAAATCTTGATATTATTTAATGCTTTGTTTGTTAACATTTATTCTCCTGTTAACTTGTGTACTTACTGGCTGAGGGTCAGTCAGTACTCAGTAGTTTTAATAAGAACCTAAGACTTTTGCACTTGGCCGGTTTGTGTCCTCGTACGTTTGAATACATACACCACAACAGTAGTGCTGATAAATATTAGCAGTCAGTATTTTGTGCAATGTACCATTTGTGCTTTCTAGAGCACTGGGGGACTTTCACAATTCACTGAATGTAATTTAATCAAAGATTGAACTTTATCTCTGTCAGTATCAACAGACCTGTGATAGTGGAAGAAAATCGCATCAACTCTGAACAGCCTTTGCCTCAGGGTAGCAAAAACCTGCAGAAGGTGCGTTAGCCTCTAAAACTGACCCCTCGCCTCACAGAGACTAATATCGATGTCCTGCTGAGGGGAAGGCAAGAGGTCGAGCAAATATTATGACACTCTGTGATGTTCCTTTACTGCTTACCAAGCAAAGTCCCACACACTGACATTGAGGAAGAATTTAAAAATCCTGCAGTGTAGGAGTCTAATCACAGCCCTGACAGGGACTGCACAGAAGAGTCACCTTTACTATTCAAATACACAGCGCTGTGCAAAAGTCTCAACCCCGCTCCTTTCTTTAAATTTTGCTTTGAATCTCCTTGTTGGTGTAAAAGTCCTATTTTCTGTCAGACTTTGTCATACTGAGGAGATTAAATGAAAGGAATGTGAACAAATGTTTTACTGAAAGGCTGCAAAGTGCCTAAAGATACAAGGAGCCTAGATAAAGGAGCTCCGCCCACTCAGCATTCAACACCACCAATATACTGATCAAGCCTGATCATCTGCCTGCTGCTGTTTAGCCCTGCCCACTTGCACTGAAGCCATAAGGGATGGTGGAACTTTTTAGATGCAGAGTAAAACAGAACAGTGCTTTTTTACATATGCAAAGACACAGTTGCAGAAAAGGTGTGTTTAATTCTAAGAGATAAAGAGAGGTTGGACAATGGAAAATAGAAAATAATTAAGCTATTTCTTTTCTAAATGACTGGACTTTTCTTTCCCTAACTATAGTTATAGAGCTCCTTATTTATTTATGTAATTCACAAAGAAAGCATCCTCATTTATTAAAAACATGGAAAATGCTTCCAAACGTTTGACAAGAACCTTCTGGAGCTCCTTTAAGAGGTACTAGCACGATCTGTATATGGATCTAGCACTTGTTTGCTACCCAGCTTGAGTTAATAGGCAAGTGACTGTAATGCAAATCACAAATCAATCTTTAAGTGGATCACAAGCTTACTAGGCACGATGGGTCTCATTGATCCCGAGTAGACAGTATTGGGACTGTCTGAGCCGAGAGCACAGCGGTAAGCTGAATCCTGCCACAGTCCTGCTCACGCTGTCAGGCATCCAGATGGTTTCAGCACCACCCCCTCCCCTCTCGCCACCGCCCATAAAACCTTCAATAAGACAGGAGCACTCGGCTGCTGCCTTCAAAGGGAGCTGCTAAGACATGCTTAACGGCCAGGCACTCTGTTATCGCGACAGAAATCCCTGTCAGGAGCGGTAATGTCGAGGCCAGCTGACTTCAGTAGCTCTTAGCTGAGAGATAAAATCATTTATTAAAGGTAACACCGAAAACACTGAACTGAGACCCGCGCAAGGGCTTCACATTGCACCCCAGCATAGCTGCTGATGTCATACTGAAATATTAATTCATGGTATCAGCACTATTAGAGTGCAAGTTTTATTTCAAATGACTTAAGATCTTGGCAAAACCCGACTGCACTTAGCAACACAACCTGCTGACTTCGGAAGCTGAACTCATTTAGGCTGTGTGTACGGTTCTAGACAGGAGAAACCAAATGAGAGGAGAACTGTGAAGAGATTTAACCTAAACTGTGACCCAAAGCACTGCACGGACACACCGATGCTACGATCATGACTTCCCACGTGAAAATGAAGCTACTTGAGGTAAAATAAACTGATGCTCACAGTAATTCACCATTTGTTTTGCTGTTTTAAGTGTATAACAGTTTTTCCTGCTGATTTGGAATAGGGTGATGAGGAGGGGATTATTTTATCAACCGTTTTTCAGCTTTTTGCTTGTCGGGAGGGAATGGTTTGTTTCATTCAACACTGCAGTTGTCAGATTGTAAATGAACAACCAAAACATGTTTGGATTCCAAATGTTGCTTCTTTTGTTTAGAACCGGATAATATTGCAACACACACACAAATCTTTTCCATAAACTCAACCCCAAAAACTGGACCCGCACAAACCACGGCCAGCTCTTCACTAAGAGCGAATTTGTGGATGTGGTTTTAGGAAACAGTGTTACTGTTAGTTGTACAAATGAACTGAACTGAACAGTGTGGAGCCAAACGCTGCAGGGCTTTTTTTACACAACAGGGTCTGTTTTCACAAACTGCCTCAAGCACAACCACTGATCTAGAGATTTTGTGTGTAAGGGGAGTCAAAAATGTTCAAGACCAGACCAATTTTTCTAAGCCCCCCTGTAATTAAGTGTTTTGGATGTAAACACAGTCATTCAGAGTGTGTCTGATGCAAAACCATTCATTGTAGAGATTTCTTTACAGTGGCGGTGAATGGAACCAGGCGTTTCCAACACTAATATAGTGGAGGTGAATGGAACCAGACGTGTCCAACACTAATATAGTGGAGGTGAATGGAACCAGGCGTCTCCAACACAAATCCAGCCGTTTTAATCTCTGTTCTCCCAGTGAAGTATTTATATGGATGTTGCTGATTGTAAAATACTGACAAATCTGAACTAAATCAGTTTCTTTTCTTTGGGGACTGTTTTGCCTCATAATTCCCTGCATGTACCCCCCCTACCATGAATGCATTTGGTTTTAGGATCAAGAGCTTCTAAAATCTTTTAGGCATCAGGTGGTGCATTAACAATATGGAAAAACTTTCTGTGGGGGGAATATTTAGAGGCAGATGTTTCATTTAACTCCACTATTACCAATTCAAAATGTCTATAATAGAGAGCTTACAGTCAAAATATCTTAAACAGCATAAGGTCAAGACAAAGAAATCTTACCCAGTTCAAGTCCACCCTGTTCGCTCTGAGAGCACTAGGCAGGGAGATGTTTCCAGGTGCTAACAAATGCAGTGGGTATCAGTGAATAAGGCACTGTAGTGATACTGTTCCAGCTGTCCGAGGTCGGATCGTAACAGTCCAGTGTTTTGCACCGTTGTGTCCCAAAGTAGCCACCGACCACATAGAGTTTATTACCAGAGGCTACAGCATGGCAGCTCATTCGTTTAGAGGTCATGTCTCCCACTCGCGTCCATAGATTGGTCTCACAGTCGAAGCGGTATGCAGAAGCAGCTGTGAACTCAGTGTCACCACCCATGATGAAAATCTGACTGCCCAACACGGCAGCAGCAGTGTATCGCCAGGGCTGTGGACACTCTGCTGCTATCATCCACCGGTTCTCTATAGGGTCATAACACTGAACTTTGGAAGCCTTGTCCCTGTGGATGGTAGTCCCACCAAAAACAAAGAGCTTTAACTTGGCACTGACTACGGCTGCATTGCTGACACCATCTCTGAGTGGTGCCATCATGGTCCATTTGTTGGTTAAAGGGTCGTACCGCTCCACCTGCTTCAAAGACACAGAAGGAGAAGCAGGGAAGACGCCGGCTATAGCAGTGTGACCTCCTACCACATAAAGGCAGTTTTCCAATTCTGCTGAACCATGCCCGAAGCGCGCAATTAACATGGGGGCACCTTTGGACCACTCCTCATGGACCGTGTCGTATATCCACACATCCTTCGAGACTCCGTTTTCTGAGCCTCTTCCTCCGGTAACGTAAACCTTGCAGCCAATGGCACATGCACTGAACTCCTTTCTAGGACTGGGCAAGTCAGACTTTGGAATTATTTCTTTTGCTTTGTGGTCCACTTGGTAGATCTTATCACACATGAAAGTCTGGCCTCCAAGAATGAGCAAGGTGTGACCAGCCTTGCGCGGCCTGGCACAAGGACTTGTAACAACTCCGTCGTTCTGCAGGATCTTCTTCTTGCACTGAATAGCTTCTTCCACTATCTGCCTGCTTCGTTTGTCTGACATGACAAGTTCCTCGCAGGCCACGGCCTCAATGAGGCACTCAGAGGGCAACAGTGCAAGACGGATACCCCGGAGCAGCTCGGGAAGGTAGTCTCGGCGACTGTCTAAATCGTACTTGACCCATCGCATCACTGCATTGAACACAATCTGCTCGTCCTCTATCTCCAGCTCGTCGCTGAGGATGAGGTCCAGGAGCTTGTCTTTAGAGAGGCCGTAGAAGTCCTCCGTGTCCCTCACGGCTGCAAAGTGGACAAGGCACATCCTCCAAGAGAGTTCGTAGAGGCGCTTGCACTGGTGGGCATCAGAGAGCAGCATCATTCCCAAACAGTTGGACGAATGCAGGTTCTTTTCAAGAAACTCTGCTGCTGCATCGCGGATGTCGTGGAACTGAAGCATATCTCCAGCTTCGAGGAGCGACTCCGCATTCTCCTCATTGATGATGACTCGTGAGGAGTAAGCAAAGTCCAACAGCAGCTCCAGAACCTCTGGGTGAACACTGTCCCGAAAATTTACGTCACTGTCCAGGCTCTCACGGAGGCCTCCACTGAACATAGCCTCGAAGTACCTGCTGCATGCCGCCAGCACCGCCCTGTGGCAGGGGAAGGATCGGTCTCCAGCCCAGAGCGTCACGTCTGTGAACATGCACTGCTTGCGAAGGGTGTTGAGGTGTGTGAGGACACTGTCTGGATGAGAGGGCTTGTGGAAGAGAGAGATGTTCATGGAGCCCGTGCTCGTCCTTGACTTGCGGTTCTCATGGACGCTGACTGACATTTTTTCTTGCACCTCCAAGGAATCAGCGGTGCCAATATCTTGAACTGGAAAAAACACAAAAGGAGTAAGTTAATTAATTATCTACTTAGATCAGTTCAGTTAAGGTCATGCACATTGTTGTTGTAGTAGCTTGTAAAGGGTTGACTGACTGACAAAAACAAATCCCTGCACAATAAACCTAACAACTGTCGGTAACACATTATTTACACAGCAACAAGGGTGGGCAAAGTGACAATGTTATAGACTACCGTAATTAATCCCATCACATTACTCTTGATCACTTTCATAATGAAAATCCATTCTACATTGTTCAGTTTCAATGGTTTTAAAAACCTTTATTTTGACCTAATCCTTTAATACACTTTCTAACAATGGTTTCTTAATACAGCCCATCATTGGCCCTGAGTAACTTTCCGGCTGAATAGTGTAGTTCCACAGCCTTAGTTCTGAAAGTGTTTTTTTTTTTTAAATATTGCACTTATCAAATCTCAGAAAAACTGAACATGAAGAAAATGTCATCACATATTATAAGTTCTGTATTTCTGCCACATTGCCCTCCTCTAATAACTGCCCATACTCCATATCTGCACTGTTTCAGCAGCATAATGTAATTTAGCTGGTTTTGCATTCTCACATTTCTTAGAGAGCCACTTTGCTAAGCCATGCTGACAGCTGGGTCTCTTTTTATAGGTAGAGTTTAGTCAGCCAACAACAAATTAAGAGTTAAATTAATCAGCTCACAGTCCATAATTCATATGTGGTGTGTTGGCCGGACCTATTAAATCTAAGCGCAGAATGAGGCTGGAATGACTGCCAAGCTCTGACTCACTGATCCATGCAGTGTTTAACAAACAGAGCTGAAATGGGGTTGTAGGAAGCCCATACTGATGAGCATCTGCAAAATAACTCTTCAAAGCCTACAGCGGATCGCCAGACGCCTCTTTTTGATCCTGTAGCACATCGCTTTAACAGCTCCGCATTAGCTAATTCCAAAGGCTTTTGTAGTTTACAAAGAACCGATCGGATCTGCAAAGTGTCTGCTAACACAAGTCAGGCTATCATCCTTACCTAGTGGTCCAGATCCCGTTCTATTTTACCACTTTGTGTGTAGACCAGGGTGAGCCTGGAGAAGCTCTGCTTTTTGGAAACAATTTGCAATTCAAATAGGGCGCAACAGTTTCAGTATTTTTCAAAATGCAAATGCACTCTGGAACAGGGCCTCAAATTTCTACAGCATGGGCAAATGTCTACGTCATCTGAACAGTAGAAACAAAAGAGAGAAGGCTGATATTTCAGCAGGCAGCCACGGGTGAAGGTGGCGCACATGCTGGAGTCATTCTTTGACGGCTTTTAGAGCATTCTGTGATGATCCAAAGGGGTGCAGGCATGCAGACATCAGCAGGGGTCTACAGATCTCACTGCTGCTTTAACAAGCATGAGAATACCGGAGGCCGGCCACCAAAACAATGCAGGTCACAGTAAAGGCATGCACCAGACAATGCAGCGGAGGGGAGACTTCCAGGAGGGAGGGATGCAGGATTGTGGAGGGATGAATTGGTGCATTGAGGGACAAAAAAACATTGCTTTTAATTCACCTGATTCAACAATGTGTATTTCCACAAGAATAAGTTGACTTTAACAATACTTTAACTTTAACCCATTCTTAACAATGCCTCATGGGATGCTTCTGCACCATTTCATGTATGTGCACTGATGCTTTCAGGTAATTAGTATGGCCGTTATTGTGTTAAAAATATAGAATTTTTATAGTCCTATAATAACTAATGCAGGCTCTGCACACACTGAACACTGATCTATGGTAGTATGGCTTTAAAAGCTACACCTTCAGCAACCACTGTCAGATAAATCAACAAGCAGCAAACTAACAAAAACAGTGGACACATTCCAGTCAAAGTCACCTCCAGTTTATTTATGATTATATTTCCACTCATAATCCAGTCGACTGCTTCATGATTAGGGAAGGGTACGGTTAGAATTTCACCTATACTGACACTTGATGATCAATTTTTATTCATACTCTCACTGACCCTATGCTCCATTGTTTGGTGCTCCAAGGGATCTCCCGAGACGCTGCAGGAGCTCAGCAGTGATTTTACTGAGGCGTCTAAACTGTGTCCTGAGTTTGTGTTTCTTTAATGAGGGAGGAGCGTCGCTACCAATTTTCTGATCAACAGACCAGTGCTCCGTCCTCCACTGATCCAATCCAGCATCCACCGTCTGGAAATGTGAGTTCACAAATGGAAATTTAAGCAGATGTTAGTAAACATATGTTAACTGTGTTGTTGTTAGTTATAAGTAAATGATGATCTAGATAGTCTACATCAGTGCACAAGACATGAGGGGTACAATTCTCCATCCATCCAACTTGATCACAAACACAACGGTGTCCTTCACAGCCGAGAGCTGCGTTAATGTCAGTTAGATCATTCATGTGGAACGAATGTCTGAACCAAGTAAATGCGTTATTTTCCTGTGTGGAGTGGAGCAGGTGACCAGGAAACACTTACTGCGACAAAATCTGCTGACCCACGAGCAGGCATTGACCGAGAAGATCTGAGGTGGGGTCTGCATCGGTCCCAAAACACACCCTCTCTGCAGGCCAAGCCGAGAGAGCGGATCCTCTATGCGGCAGCAGAGGGATAAAAGAGTGGCAAAGAGAAACCGAGGTGAGTTTTAATCCACTCCCACCCCTCCCGAAACACTACAGTACAGTTTTCCAGGCTTAGCCATGGACTAAACTGCAACGTCAGTCGAATTGAACCATTAAGAATCCATTTTAACCTGGTTCTTGTAGGTGGACATGGACATACACTTGGTGAAATCTCTTTGTGTGGTCAGGCTTCAGACTCAAACCCCTCAGTGCAGCAGCCCTGACCTTAAGGAGGCTTTTAAAGTGTCATCACTGACAAATCACACCACTGGCATGGCAAAGATTTAATGTTTGTTCCTGAACATAGTTCCCCAGTCAAAATGCTCTGGTTCCTAGAACCCATCGGATGAAACAGCACACCAAAGTATGTAGTTGTTAGGCTGCACATACAACTCCTGAAGAAAAAGCATCTTCTAAAGAGCACTTTCACACCCCATTTGCAACCAATGACGGTTCTTTAAAATAGTGGTTCTCAAACCGCGAGTCTCAATTCTGTATTTGTATGTGGGTTTAAAATGGGCCTATGTCATGAAAAACCCCTTTTTTTGCATTTTTTTGGGGAAAAAGGCACACTAACAAAAGCCTGTTCAATTCTAAGGTATTGAGTTACTGGAAAATGGTCCAGGGTTTTGTTAAATAAAAATAAAAGAATCTTATGGTGCAAGATCAGAGTTTAGGTTCTCCCTGAACTATTTCAAACTGACATTTTTACCATCTTAACAAGATGGAAAAAAGTGGCTACTAGGTAATCTTTTATATTTAAAAGTAAGGTTCTGCTGTGCCCTGCCGTGTGTTGAGACCCTGACAGGTGACCGTTGACCCTGGAATAGGCTCCAGGTACCTGCAAGCCGAAAGAAGGTTACAGAAAACGAGTGAGAGGGTTCTCCTGTAAAATGAGACTGGGGAACTTTTCTCATGGAGTTCTTCCACAGTTCATCCCACTGCCACTCGGCGACGGCTTGGCCCGTGTCAAAGCTGCTGAATCACTGTATCACTGTAACAACCAGTCTATCTGTGCACGTCCCCATCGACGTGAACGACACATTTCAATTGCGATGCCACGGAGAATCACACAGATTCTTCTTCCCTGGGCGCGCTCGCCTTTGTCGATCTCCCTTCTCTCCTGACTGATCGCCTGTCCAGGTTCCTTTCACACTCTGTGTTGGTATTCCAGTGCTTCTCTACTTGAGTTGCAGCCACAGGAGTGGGAGGGTGTGGGGGAGTGGGCCTTTTCTTTTTCAAGGCAGAGTCAAAAGCTGGCAACCTTTCTGTGTTTACAACGTTCAATGGCTCACCAGCTGGCAGCCAGTCTGTCTGAATGCTGAAGAACTTCTATCAGCTCCCCAGGAAAAAAAAAAAAAAAAGAGACTAAGCCGGGTGGCGGATCAGCGCAAGGCGGGCTGTCAGCGTCACAATGGACAATCCAGTCTACTGAAGGGGTGCCAGGGCGAGAGACCGGGCGTCCTGGTGAAGACGGGGCCTGCTGTGCATGTAAGGTCTGCAGACACAATATTGTAGGTTGTGAATGGCGCTCATAAACAGCGTCATGGCACCCCGTTCGATTTTTAAAAAACAACCAACAGTTTTGATGGAAGAAGGCTGGCAGCCGTTCTGAATAGCGAGGCAGGAGCTCAGTAAAAACCTGTGGGAGGACTATACTATTGCGGACCTGGCAACCCATGTGTTTTTTCAGGTTTCTTCTTCCGAATGTAATATTTTTCTGTATTCACACCTCCACTGAACCCACCCCTCAAAGAAAACTCAACACAATGAGAATCAAACCCTGCCCACGTCGAAAATGAAAAGCCTGTAATGTCCCACATTTTAAAACCCAAAGCTGCTGTGGACTAATAGAATCGAATCTGATCGCAGTGCTAATACTAAGTTTATCAAACATATATAATGTCCTTATTGTCATTATTAATCATGTGTAATCTTGTAATTCTGACCTCTGATCTGTTGGAGCCTTTGTGTTTGTGTACTTTTTAAATACCCAGAGATGGGTTCATCGGCTCTACACAGCATTTGAGATGTGATGTGGGTTTTTCTCTCTTTCAGTGATACACAAAAGCAACATGAGTGCACATCGTATCCCCATGTGAATACTAGCCAGAAGAAGAATTCAGAATCTTGCTTGAACGTGAAGCCTGTAAGAACGAGCAGCACGGCCAGACTGAAGCCAATAACAAAAGGTAGTGAAAACAAATCATAACTAGATTTACCAGCATTTTATACAACCTTCATCACAACTTAACCAACGTCTCCACTGTGGTACACAATGTATATTTATGTACCTTATTACTATATTTCAGAATCAGAAAATGGATCACTGCATCCCTCATTCTGGAACAATTTTCTACTAAAACTGTGGTTTGACAAAAAAAAAAAAACCCCGACCTGACCTTCAGCTTCACACTCTCCTACTCTCCTAAATATAGGCTTTGATTTCCATAGTATTTACTGAATCTAAAGACTAGAAACTCAACAATACTGCTGTGGTTCAAGGGACTAAAAGCAGCCATGATCACCGACTCCCAATATAACATTAGCTGCACATATGATTAACTACAGTAATGTGGTCTTGACCCCCTGCCCATTTCTTTGTATTTTGCTTTGAACCTTGTTGATGTAATAACACTATCACGACTGTCTGATCTCTGTCACACTGAGGAGATTAAATGAAAGGAATGTAAACAAATGTTTTACTGACAGGCTGCAAAGTGTCTAAACATACAAGGAGTCTAGATAAAGGAGCTCCATCCACTCAGCATTCAGCACCACCAGTATACTGATCACCGCCTGATCATCTGGAATCATCTGCTCCTGGTTCTTCACTGGTTCAGGACTTCAGTTAGAGGCTCTTTGTTCTGCTCGAATGATTCATACGTAGGTCACTGTGTGTCTTAACCAACAGAAACATTCTCGTAAAGTGGTCAGGTTCAGGGACTGGACTGGAAATGAGAGACTGTGAAGGTCCTTCGGGAAGCCTGGAGAACTGTTCCTCAAGAACACAGTAACAAACAAGAGAGTCTGGATCTCTGTAAGAAAAATATGAAGAAATGTGCTCTTGGACACCCCCAATGTGTTTATAATAGGTTCCAAAATGTCCCGGGTAAAAGTAAATGCGCATTATAAGCATCAACAGCTGTATGTAGTGGAAATTGTGTGTTTGAAAGGATAGAAGTGTTCCCTGTAGAGGACATCTTCACCCACACTCTTGCACTATACTGCACTATATCACACAAAAACATTTTTAAAAAATGAGTGGCAAATTCCCTCCAGCCGATATGGATATTTATCCATGTTTCCCTGCGAAACTCCCAACGGTTCGCTCGGAATAATCCGCGCACCAGAACCACAACGGAAACGTGGTAAAGCACAAAACTCAACGGGCAGAAATGCTGGTGGTGATGAATGAGACAATGCGTCGTTACCTTATGTATAATTACACGTGTATAAGAGGCTTTAGCTAGTGGTAATGCTTTCGCTGGCAGGAGGAGCCAATTAGTGGAGGAATGAACAAGAAAATGAGATTGGCCTCTTTTTTCTGAGCCACCACACAAACACCTTTCTGTGGACGTTTCCCACAGACCTGCTCCAGGAGGTGGAAGACTGAGAAGAGGTTGTTTGTGGAGATGTGGTCTTTAGGGCTTCATGATCTATCATCTGTTATCATCGCGATATCAGACACGGCGATACTGACAGCAGACTTATTATTCCAGATGTATTAGGCTGTGATATGCAAACGAGCCTTTAACCAATCACAGTGTTTCTAAAAGGGGCACCAATCACAGCTTTAGGTGAGTTACTGAGTGTTCCGATGAATTGAGATCTTCATGGAATCCAACAAATATCCAATTGTTTTAGGGTGTACTCACACTAAGCACGGTTGCCCTGAACCGGGCCCGAGTACGATTGTCCCCCCTCCCCACTCCCCCTCTGGCCCGCACTCACATTAGATTTCTGCATTCGTGCCGGAGCACGCTTACGTCATTATGTTGCTATAGTTTCAGGATAAACAGGAAGAGTGGCGCTCTCGCTGAACGCAGTGCAGTCCATCGCTCGGTTTACTTTTTTGACAGTAATTTTGAGTCGTTTGGTCCGCGGTGGTCCCCAGCCCCCTCACAGCCTGTTGCTTTTGTGGCACGGAAAATGGTTTTGGATCGTGGCGTCATGGGTCCTGATCTGTGCTCCAGCACGGTTAGCGCTCACACTACATGTGAACCGCGCCCGAGTCCAACCGAACTGTGCTCTTCCAAGCGGGCCAGGGACGGCTAAACGAACCGCACCCCGGTACGGTTCGGAGCACTCACACTAGTCAAATGAACCGCGCTTTGGTGGTCAAACGCACCCAGGCATGGTTCAAACTGCCTAGTGTGAGTACACCTTTAATAAAACATCAAGAAAATTCCTGATAAATGTAACAAAACCTGGTTAGTTGCGAGTGTTTTCAACTGAATTTGGTGAATTGGTGCGTGAATGGGCGGGGCTAAACTGCTCTAGCCAGAATTAGATTGCTGGTTTTGTGACATCACAAAAATTTGAAAATGGTCTGTTTTTGTAGCTTATTTTCCATCTATGAACTGTGTAGATGGGGGAGTAAATGTACCATTTAAAACAACAAAACCACAATATTGTCTGTATCGTGCAGTTCTTGTTGAGATCACCTGTGTTGCAGGTCCATTAACCTGCACATCATAACAAAGAGGCACATTTCTACACACCTCACCTGGCAGCACAGTAAACAGGAGCTCTATAGCAGGACTGTAAACAGTAATTGGGTAAATTAAAGGTGGGAATAAGGGACGGGCCAGGACCTGGAGCTCCCATCTCCCTCACCGAGCATCGCCCTCGAGTTTAACTATCAAATTCATAGCCTTTATGCTTGGGATCAGTTAGACCAGAAAACTGTGATCCAAGTTTGTGACCTAAATAGAGCTTTAAAACACCAAAGTTCTGGTGGAAAATATACGCCCCCATGTCATCTGACCTATCAGTGGTTCTCTCACATCTACAGGTCTGATTCTGTTCAGTTATGGAACATTTTAGAAGATTATAAATAAAGATTACATAATATTGACTATATAACAGAAATCAATTATAAAAATAATAAAATCACATATTATAGTGTCCTCAGTATCATCCAGAACTGAGCCCAAAGAACACTGACATACAAAACGTGTTCAGGACATTAAAACATATCTTGTTAATTTTGTCTTTACAGTTTCTCACCTTTAAATTAAATCATTAAAAATAAAGCAATAAATGATCTCAGCAGGACTGCAGCCGTTAATAGTCATCACTAAAACTGCAGGATATGAATACATTTCCAGTATACAAATTTCCAGTATTAAAGAGGACAAATCGTTACTTTCCTGAAATTAAAAAAGATTAAAGTCTGTAAATATTGTCCCAGGTTCTAAATGTACATTCACTCCCTCCATCCATTCAGTCCATATGCGAAAACAGAGCTGTAAAAAAACAGCCAGTGTTGAAATCTGTTTAAGTGATGCCACAAAACCAACACATTTAGATTCTAGATTTTCCTTCAGGTATCTTTATTCCTAGTTTGGTGCAGGTTTGTGTGCAACACATCTGATTAATAATTCATTCTTATACGACCATTTCAAACGTTTTTACACACTAAGGTTTTCGACATTTGTATGCTACTCTCAATGACATTTAACAAGACATTAACTGTTAACGAGTAAGTTTAAAGCTAAATCACCACACGACCTGTTTATCGCAGTCAGACGTGCACTTTTCTAACATTTCTTAGAAAGAAACATTTTCATTTACCGACAACTTTCTGATGTTTAACAAGAATAAAAACATGAAATAAGAGGTTGAGTGGTAAAACACCTCTTGTGTAAAATATTTTCACTATACTTTAAGCTATAGTTAAAGTGATGTTATGGGCAGCTGTCGGCCTAGTGGTTAGGAAGTTGCCCCTGCGATCAGAAGATTGTGGGTTCGACTCCCATGACTCCTAGTGGCACCACTGACGTCCCCACACACTGCTCCCCATCTCCCGCTTCACTTTGGTGAATTGGTTAAACTCAGAGAAAGTAGTTCACACTGGTATGAATTTAAAGATATTAACCACTGAAATGGGTCAAACTGACCCTGAATAACAGAAAGTGTGTGAGACTGTTTTGATTGTGGGTGAGTCCTCCTGACCCCTCTCTGAAGCTTTCTGCCCTGTTAGCCTGCCAGGCTAACCCTGCTAGCCACAAGTCTCAAATCCAAACTCCTGTGGATCAGAAACAGGATTAAAACTTCACCTCCTCACCTGAGAGCCCCCCGGCTCAGCTCAGGACCACCCTAACACCCTGCACACACACACTTGAACACAGAAACATACACGTCACACTTTATTGGTGTTAGCAAGGCTAGCCCCCTCAACTCTCTCCCCCCAAAAAGACCAAAACACCCCTAAAACAGGACACGGGTCAGTAAACACTCACATAATCTTGGAGAATTCCTCTCTGTCGCTAGCAGGGTTTCATCCCCGAGTCCCAACAGAGTCCTGTGCTCCGAACCGGGAAAAACTGAGCAGAACCGACTGTCCGCCTGCCGCCCTCCGGACCGAACTGAGTCCGGTCTCCGACCAGCGCTTTATCCACACATACAGGGGCGGAGCCGCAGGGGACTGACTGGCGTTCGCTACGACCAATTCTTGAGAGAGGAGCGCGATTAGGCTGAACGAAAAGTCTAATCAGAGCCTCGAAGCTGATGAGGGCGGCCAATCGTGGCCCGGAGGAGGCGGGGTTTCGGTTTGAGCGTCTCAACAAAGAAAACAGAAAGTTAGGTAATAATTCATTGGATTACATTATATTACATTGTAATTTGTTGGATCATGTATTGTATTACATATTAATACAACTGTACACACAATGTACATATATATATGTATTATTTACTTACTACACTGCATTGTACTGTAACAAAGTAACAAAGGACAGAATATCAGTACTGTGATTTACTGCTACATAATGTGTGTGTGTGTGTGTGTGAGTGAGAGAGAGAGATAGAGATCCATGTGTTCAAGTGTGAGTGTCTGTACGTGTGTGCATTCAGAAGGTTCAGTGTTCGGAATATGGGGTTGTTCCGCCACCTAGTGGCCAACATTTGTGCTGCATTCACAGAGTACTGTTTTGTGTGTCAGTTCATTATAGAGACTGATTCCTCTCCAGTGTTGGTGAATGGAAGCAGACGTCTCCAACACTATTATAGTGGAGGTGAATGGAACCAGATGTCTCCAACACAAATCCAGCCGTTTTACTCTCTGTCCCCCCAATGAAGCTCCACGTGTCTATGTGGATGTTGATGGTGTAAAATAGTGAATCTGAACTAAATCTCTTTTCTTTGGGGAATATTTTACCTCACAACGCCCTGCATGTATCCCTCCACCATGAATGGGTTTAGTTTTAGGACCAAAATCTTCTCTGAACTCTCTGATGAAGAACTATGAGAAGCTTTTAGATGCCGACGTCTGGCTCCATTCACCTCCACTGTAACAGTTCTGACTAGAAGAGTTTCACATTAAAGCCACTCTGAACATCTGTTT
>JBBPDH010000031.1:18681142-18691725 GCA_037974565.1 Clupeocharax schoutedeni
TATGTGTGTGTGTATATATACGAAAAGATGTATAAGAGATAAGCAATAGGATTGGATACAAAATGTTGTACTGTGATGTTGCCTCACATTCCTGGTTTCGATTCCTGGGACGTCCTAAAGGCCTTTCTATGCAGGTTCTCCCTGCGTCTGTATGGATTTTGGCCGGGATCTCCAGTTTCCTCCCACAGTGTGTATTCTTTGTGATGGACTGTTGACGTGTCCAGGGTGTTTCTCCACCTTTCATCCTATGAGCCTTGGTACAGGTGATGTTTTAAAGTAGATCTATAATGATAAACTCAATCCAACTATTTTCTTGGTTGTTAGCTTTCCATTGATGGCTTAGGTTGAGTCTGTCGACCAATCACAGGCTGTGTTTCTGACTGGTACGTGCAGCAGGAATAACATTAATAACATGAGACTGACCCATTTTCTATTCCGTAAATCTATATTATTAGAACAGCACCTGAAGGACATAAATAGAACAAATATTGTACTTAGACACCAGAGGGTTAAGACAAATATTAAAAATGAAAGAAACCCACAAACCTCAGGATTTGTTTTGCCAGCATAGTGCTGCTAAGGGGATGGTGTTAATCCCAGCTAAGTACTTGGATGCCTGGTGCACAAAGACCCTGACTTTTTGTTTGTGTATTCCCAGGTCTTTGATTACTGGGAAGAAGATGCAGCTCTGTTTTCCTAACATGACTGTTGTGAAAGAGAAACAGAAATATGCCTGTCTAATTATAAGTCCGCCTTAGAGCTAAGTCTACCTTCTCGCTTCATTGGTCACCTCTGACAGCAGCTGTAATTGGATTTGAATTGTAAACTCTGAACTCGCAGCTCGGCGACTTCAGAGGCACGGCATGTGCAGGCGGAGGGCGCTAGCGCTCACATAAACTAACGTCAGAACTAATTTCTCATTCATTTAATCCGTGAAATGTCTATTGACCGGGAACATTAGCGACGCTTACCCAGACCTCAGCAGAGTGACGAGGCTGACCAGGTGAATGCTTCCTGACAAATTAGCCGAATGACTTTACCTGGAAATTCAGGCTAGTTAGCATAGATGAGGGTCTGTGAGGGATGTTTACCATTACAGAACAACAAAGGCTCACAATGTGCCTGAATTAAATGCTCAATTTACGATGACTGCAAACCATGCAACCAGCACCTAACGGCTCTGAGCTCTTCCTACTCTGTGCTGGTGAGATACACGGTTTAAAATTCGGATAACAGAGTATTCAGCAACAAAACAGAGCAGAGCAGTGAAAGTTTAGAGATGATGAGATTGTGGTTTTAATTAATTAAGGTCTTTCACAGCAGAAAATTCTAGAAAGGTTTAATTCCATCCCAGCTAAAAATAATTAGTGTATGAAATTATGTCCTTCTGATCCTGAGAGTCTAAACAATGTTCTGTGATGAAAACATTGTTTTAGCTACTGTTTGAGGCTCATGACCGCTGCGTTAATGCCACTAATAAAGTCTCTCAGAAACTCGTCTTTTGAGACCTAAAGCAAATTTATATCTGCTTATAAAAAGCGGAGGAAAAACAAGCTTGGCGTGTTGCTCAAACTTTAGTAAACTGAGTGGCATGTTATATCTCCACCTACTTTTTGCTCAGTTGTCCCACTTTTTGCAAATGCAAATGCAAGAAGCCCATTTTCTGTTTCCCTCAGGCTCATGAGCATTGAGGCCTGTGCACCGGTATTGTTCAAAACAAACGTCCTGAAACTGACACAAAGACCCAGAGGAGCATGGAAAATTAAAGAGGGCTGGGGAGCAACAATGATAGTTGTGCCAAATGCAGCTGTCCTGGCTGGGATGGAGCACAAACCAGCAAAAAGTCAGTGACCTCAAATGACTCACTGATAGAAGGAGGCACTGGAGGCAAAACGGTACACAACTGATTGCCTGATAATCCAGCAGAGATCGGGACTGGTGTCTGAGACTTGACCTCGAGTCGCACTTAATTCGCACAAATAAAGACTTGTGACTTGACTTTAGACTTGCCCTCAACGACTCGAGACTTGACTAGTGAGTCATAACTCATTAACAATGTTCATTTCACGGAATTATTTATTTATATCTCACACTCTTTCCAACGACCTGAAAATCGCTCACCTCACCCTAGTGTCCCATTACTTTTGTCCGAGGTGAACGGTTTTCAGCTAATAACGGTTTTTGAGGGGTTGTTGGAAAGGGGTCACAAAGCTCCATCTAACTGTGGAGTTTCACATTTAGAGTGTGAGATATATTTCTCATATTTAACATTTAAGGCAAATCCTCCATGTTGGTGAGGGCAAATCACATCATGCAGCCCCGTACCCTGCTAAATAACAGCCAATTGCAATCACAGAGTGTGGCCAATTACCATATGTTGTAAACATTTACAGCTCAACATTTACAGCTCAAAAATCGCCATTTGTAAACATTGCCACTCAAAGGCTTGATACGTGACTTGGACTCAGTATAAACGACTTATGAACATCCAGCAAACACAAAGAAGGCATCCCTAATATTCTACAACATAGGTCACCACCCTGTCCCTGGAGATCTACCCTCTTGCCTTGTTTACCTCCACCCTGCTCAATGCTGAAGTTGGATCTCCAGAAGCAGCGCTGGAGACCACAGTCCTGTAGCATCAGTGTGCTTAATTTTTGGTTGGAGTTCCAAGAAGTATGTTTTTCTCTAACAACGTCTCACAGTGGCCTATGGGACGAAAAAAAAATCTTTCCCATTTGTCAGTGGTCAGGAATGGCCTTTATGTTGTATTGCAATCTATGTAGCCCAGTTTTCTGATGACCAAATAATGAGCATCTAACAAGCAAAACATAAAACTGGTTTTGCTCCTCTAATGGTGACCATGGGAATTCCACAGAAAATATTTAGGGTTAATTCCTGCCTCTCCACTTTACTTTGTGCAGGTTCAAAGAACCCAAAGTCATCGTTAGAGCAACTACCTTTGAGTTCCTCGCACCGCCGCTTGTCTGCTCGCGCGTCACGTCTCCTGCTTTTTGCATTCATCGGGTAAAACATGGCTAAGCCTCCTGTAAATATTCATGTAATATTTGAATGAATGATCTATTATTAATGTATTTACTTAGCAAGCAGCTGCCCTGGGGGGAATCTACTCACTTTCTGCTGCTGTTCTGGCAAGACAACAAACGCCGCCCCTACCGCTACTTCATAAGCGTGCTCTCCAATTTAGCGGAGACGCCAGAGACCTCTACACATCATTAAATGGAAATAGAAGATTCGGAGAGCTGCTTCCCTTGCTTCAGAGAGGACTTCTTGTCTGGCCGAGGGCTTCAAGGCTTTGTCGGGCTCCCTTAAAGCCCATGCCTCCGAAGTTGAGGCCCAGTTTTGATGTACAGCAATCCTCCCAAAGTTGTTTTCAGACCCGGCCTGTTGTTTTCTCATCATGCATGGACAGGAAACAGTAAAATTAGGCGAGGCTGCAGCATGAGATATGGAAATATGAAAACCATCTGGGCGTGTAGTGCTGTTCAGAGCCAGCCGCGGTTCCAGGGCTCTCAGAAAGGAATGAAATGAGCTCTTGGAAGTTGCAGTTATTGTTGGTGATTAAAAAAAGCAATAGCTCATGTTTGGTCTGTACCACATTATTGCTTCATTATGACTCGGGTTTGGTGGAGTTAGCATTTTTTGCTGTATCTCTCTCATTATATCATGGATCGATGGGACATTTAATGACGTTCCAGATCTTGCTAATGTGCCTCTTGCAGCTGTTTTTGGTTGTCAAGCTTCAGCTTCTCTTCTTTTTTTTGTCTGAACATCTCATTTTAAACATCTCCCATCTGTGTTTCCCTCAACAGCCACCTCGTCGGAAAGCGCCAGACGATTCTTGATTTCTCTGCTGCATTTACACTGAATTACAAGCCATTTCTGATGAAGTGAAAGGGCAGGCGATTGCATTTTAGCACAATTAGGCTCCTGTGCTCTCCTTGCTGCTAGATGTGCTCAACTTTGGGCTCTTATGGGTCGTTTTTGCCTGTTTCTGCACTCTCCTGTCAGGCCCTCAGTAATGTGTACAGCCCACATCCAGGCCGAAGTGCTGAAGAGCTGAATCTCTCGCTGTCAGGGAAGATTCATAGACATCTGAAAAGCCAAGCGGCGTTGTTTTTTTTATTTTCCCTCTCAGTGACCACTTAAACTAATTGAAAAGTAAGATGAGGGAGGTACGGACAGTGCAAAGTACGGAACAAGAGTAAGAAATTAGCTGTTTTTTTTTTTAATAATTCATATCCTGAGACCAAAAATCATCGCTGCCCAATTACCCACCGCCCTCCCCGCTATCAGCAGAGGCGCTATCTTTCGCACCTCTGCGGAGATTAAGGTGGTTCGTTTCCTGGAATTGGCCATTACGTCTTAATGTGCAGTATGCCTTCAGCTGTTACAGATGCATTAGTCTGTGCAGTAATTCCACTGCAGCTTATGGAGATTTTGCCCTTTCCGTTCAGCTGTTCCAAAAAAAAAAAAAAAAACTCATATCTGAGCCCTTCGGTCACGCATAAAAAAACTCACGCTTGGAGTTCAGGCCGCTAAATAACCCTGAAATGATGAAGAAGAGACTGTTCTGTCTCCTTTTGGAGTCTCAAAACAACACCGTCGCCTGAAAGCGTCCTTAATTTTGCCTCCTCCAAAAGAGTAGCACCAATTAAGAGTTTCTTGGGAACCTGACAGGGTTGCTAATTAGGAAAGTTACGTTTTGTGAAGAATCAACTAGATTGTTTTGTCAGGTACTGGGTAAGAACCACTAAAGGCTTTTGTAAAATGAGTCAAAATTTTGTAAACATTTTTTGAAGCATTTAATTTTGGACCAATAAAGGCCAAGAAGGGAATAATAAAGCCTGGCATCAGCTGATGAGTGTAAGTTACTCCGGATGTAAGAGTTTTTTGAGCTACTACATTTGTACTTCTTTTAAAGTACTAAGTACTTATGGGAAGGTTATCTGGAGCTCAATTGTCAATTGTGCTGCAGTGCCAGAGACGGAACAGCTATCAGTACCAATAACACCCCGTGCATCACGAGATCTTGCTGGGATTTCGGGGGGAAAATTGAAAGGTCGATGGCGGCAGCAGAGGAGCGAAGCGAGTGGCCACAGATGTTGTTTTCTTGATCGGTGCTCTGAGAGGCTTCTCTGACTCACCTGCAGAAGGTATTCTCCTTAAAAATCATAAAAAATCATGTCTGGATGAGTATTAATGTGCCTTTAGATGTTTTAGAGTATGACGTGAGGCTTGAAAACCACGTGCCTGAACTAAAGCAGAAAGTGAATTGAGAATGAAATAAATACACTGTTTGCATTCAGACATTGCACAGCTGGCAGGCCATTATGTGTGAACCTCAAAGTTGGGTGCGGGTGTTTTATTTTGGGGTTGTAATTTTCTGCATTCATTGTTTCTTTTTGTTTGGGCGTGCATCTGCATAAGCCGCTGATTGCTCACCAAACCTCTAATCAATTTTGACGAGTTCATTTTCCAAATAAAACCTGAAAATAAACACCAAAAAGCCCCTCAATAGGACTCGAAAACCCTCAAAGCAGATACAGATAATGGAATGTTGCGGAATTGGCATTGTATGCAAATGGAGGTCTCCATGCGTATCATACACGGGCTGCTGAGCGCCGATGTCCTTGCTTATGCATTCCTCGTCCATCTCCGGCTGCCTGTTAATATGTGGAAAATGGAAGGGTAGCCTGCACCTGTTGCCGTGTTGACAACCGTACAACAAATTGCTTCATTTTGCAAGTGAAGGACGTGAGGTGTGTGTGAAGGCGTGGTGGCTGCTCGTCTAACTCCGACTGAGAGCTCATCTCATCTCCTCTCAATAATCAACCAGGAGGAAAAAAATACAATCCCTCACCTCAGGTTATGGCGAGCCAGATGTTATTTTCCCCTTTAATTTCCACCCAGAGCAGAAGAAAATGAGTGCAGGCGGTTGTTGTCCATGGACATTGTGGAGTTTTTGTCTTTGAGCTGAACATTTCTGTCTATCAAGAAATGCTGAAGGTCAACAGGCTTGAGTTATGTTTTTACCAAAACCGGTTGTTGTGAGAAAGATCAGATATTACATATTAGATGCTTATCAATGGATTACAGGTAATTTGCTGGATCATTTTCTAACTCATCATACCTTCCAGAAACACCACCTTGTGCTTCCACTCACTGGCCACTTTATTAGAAACCCCTCTCTTATATCTCCTCCAATCTTCATATCCCTGTTTCTGACCACAGTACGCTGCTGTCCAGACATTATTTGGTGGGGTGAACTGTTCTCAGAACAGCAGGGACGCTGATGGTATGAGCAGAGAGTGATCAACCACTCTGTGGTCAGAAATGAAAACTGATGAAATGCAAAACATTTTGTTGATAGAGATGTGTTTAAATATCTTTGTTTTAGTGCTTGTTTTTGTACATACACCTGCTGTGACCCAGAGGAGGACAAGGTCCCCATTTGAGCCTCTAGTCCTCTCAGTGGTTCTTCATGATCTTGATGTATTTTACTTGGTTCCTCTCAGTGGGTCTTCTAATTCCTCTGACCATCTGTCCTTCAGCAAAGCTCCTTAAATGGGCTTCCCCTACATACCTGGACTGCTTTAGTTGTAGAAAACACCACAGAATTGCACCTGAATCGAGTTGAGTTGATTAGAACTGAATGATGCCACGCAGGGAACTGATCTTTGTGTTCAGGGAACTGACTGCCCTCTTCATTCTTCTCTCTGTGCAGCTGCTTTGAGGACGATGAGCCTCCGTGTGTGGAGTCAATTGAGTATTCGTCCTACAGTGAGTCCCTCAGAGCCGAGGAGCTGGACGCTGAAGTCAACAAAAACTCTTCAAGCAACGAGGATGAGGAGGCAGAGGAGGCAGCAGAGGAGGAGGAGCCTGAAAACGGCCACAGACTAAGACAGAGGAAATCTCGCCTGTTTCCTCATGTGTGCCGCCAGGATTCGCTAGAGACACTCGCCAAGAGCAGCCAGTACGACGGCATCGACATCAACATCAACAACACCTACCTGAGCTAAAGCCTTCTGTGTGTGTCACTCAGTCACATTTTGTCTCAACTTGTATGTGTTATAGTATAATATAATTTGCCTACCAAAGGTTTGGAGACGCCTAGCTTCTCAAATGATGTTTAATAATGATAGTGTTTACTTTGCCACTCAAATCTTTTATGATGTTAAAGCACATCTGTGCCCTCAAATAGAGCTTAACGTTTGTACGTAATTGTTTCTAAACGTAATGTACGTTTAGAAACAAAAAGTAGTTTATTAACAACTGCCTGTAATACCATAATAAGCACCTGGAAACATCCTAGTAACCACCTAGAAACCACCATGGAAACCACTTGCAATACAATAATATGCACCTTGCAACAACTACAACAGCCTGGCAACCATCTGGAAAACCATAGGAACCACTAAGCAACTCCCTAGCAACCATCAGCCATACTGTACCATCCTAGCAACCAACTGCAATGACATAATAGCCAGCTATAAACACCACAGGGCCCACTGTAGATACCGTAGCAATTATCTTACAGCGCACTAGCAACCATACATTATAAATGCCAAAGGAGCCACTTTAAAACACCCTAATAATAAACAACGAGCAAACGCCAAGCAAACAGCATAGCAACCACCAACACCTTAGCAACCACCTGGAAAAACCCCAGAAACCACTTAGTAACTCCTTAGCAGCCACCTGCAATACTAAAGTAACTAAACACTCTAGTGAGCACCTCAAAAACCATGGCAACCACCATGCAACATTAAAGCAACCATCAAAGATTCCATAGTTTCTGCAAGAAAGTGTGAGGTTCAGTCTTGATTTTCAGACAGATTAGGTCTTGAGGTTTAGACAGATTAGGACTTGCGGGGCTATCCAGAAGCTTTTCTGCTTTTAGATCAGGTTTAGGTCCCTCAGAAACATTTACCTTTTATCTTAAACTACCATCATCACAGCAAACATCCATCAAACAATAACACATATTTACCAGCAGTGGGAGGCAACGATACACTACTGTTGCAATATTTGGGCCGATATGGTATTATTGTGATTCTTCCACTCGTCAGCTCTGACTTCCTTTACAATTTCCACAAAAGAACTTCTTGTACCAAGTGTAATGCTTTGCAAAAGTCTTAAGCCACCACTCATTTCTTAAAGATCCAGACTGTCTTGTATGTTAATGTGTTCTTGAGGAACAGTTCTCCAGGCTTCCTGAAGAAGAGTCTCTCATTTCCAGACCAGTCCCTGAACCTGACCAGTTTCAGAGGAATGTTTCTGTTGGTTAAGACACACAGTGTCCTACGTATGAATCATTCAAGCAGAACAAAGAGCATCTAACTGAAGTCCTGAACCAGTGAAGAACCAGGAGCAGATGATTCCAGATGATCAGGCGGTGATCATTTCTTTCATTTCTTTCAAGATGTAAAATAGGAAGAAATGAGGGGGTAATCAAGACTTTTGCTCAGTACTGTATGTACCAAAATACAAATATTGTATATATATATATATATATATATATATATATATATGTATATGTATATGTATATATATATATATATATAATAATGCTGGGCTGTTAAAAAATATCGCCGTTAATCTATTCACAAATTTGCGTTGGGAGCTGGGTCTATACTATGCAAGTTATGATGACTTTCACCTTGATATTTTAGCGCGGATTTATTCTCTCTCTGTCTGTCTGTCTCTCTCTCTCTCTGGTTCGTGACTTTTCCGGATCGCCTCCGTTTTAAACCTGTCTCGCTCTCTCTGTCGCTCTCTCTCTTACGTGCGCTCTCTCTGTGCCTCTCTCTCGTTTGTGACTTTTCCGGAGCGCGCGGATCATCTCTCTCTCTCGCTCTCTCTGTCTCTGTCTCTCTCTTGTTTGTGCGATCATCTCTCCGTCTCTCTCTGTATCTCTCTCTCTCTTTCTCTCTGTCTCTTATTCTCTGTTTCTCTCTCGTTCCTGACTTTCCCATATTTAAACCTCGGGTTTATATTTACATTTTCTTTAAGGGTAATGTATTAAACTGAGTTCAAAATAAAAAAAATGTGATCTGGGAGAACATTTGGAGGCATATTTATGGTTTACACTATACAAATCGGCATTGGGATCATTTGGGGGGGCATTTTAATCTAGATTAATTTCAAGATTACAATGAGATTAATCTTGATTAAAAAAATGTATGGCCACCCCTAATATATATATATATATATATATATACTACTGTATCAATATATCTTGAAACAGAAATAATGGGATAATACATTGTGTCAGTTTTTTCTCCCAACTCATACATTTTGGCATACGTGAAGAGATTCTGGAACCACTGTTATAACTGTGTGTGTCGAAGTTGTGATGTGTTTGCAAACTACCGTGTAAGTGATAATAATCTGCACCCTTAGTAAGGTGCCACAAATCGGTTCTTTGCAGAATACTTTGAATGAACCATTTCAGACATAAGGAACATATGAATCTTTTATGTGGAACCTATGAACCTATGTTCTTTTAATGTTCTGGGGGTTCTTTTAACTTCCTGAATCTTGTTTTTTAATAGTTCCTGAGGTGCTTTAAACCTCACAGATCTTACCAATGAATCTTATGTTCTTTAAATGTTCTAGAGATCATTAAACTTCACGAAATTCACATTCTTGCAATGTTATGGAGCTTCTTTAATCGTTTTGGATCTCATGTTCTTTAAATTATTGTTTAGGACACCAACACTGCTCCTGGAGATCCACCATCCTTCCACCTTTACTTCTAACTTGCTGCTCTGACTCCTTACTTACCACTCCAGCCAATCAGAGACTTCTGATTAAGCTCATTAGAAAGAGCACAATGAAGTTGGAACCAGACTCCTGGAGATCTGACTGGACATTGGAACTGTTAAGGCCAGATTTATGTGCTCTTATTCTATTTTATCATGCAAAGAACCCTTTTTTAACACCTTCAGTTTGAGTGTATATAAATATTATCATTAATATGTAGAGTACATCTAATCTTTCTGTGATACATTATGGGTTCTCTGACATTTCAGACTTTGTGGAAATGTTTTTGTGTGTGTATATACCTAAAATAATGTTTTACTATTGGTGTTCTACCTAAAGAGTGAGAAGAAAGTGCTCTTCTGCTGCTCTGTAACGTCAAAGGAGAGTCTCGCAGAAAACTTTTGGTGTCACCTTTTTAGTTTAGACCATTTATTTATATTTTAGTTTACATTCTGTTTTGTGAAAATGAAAAAGCTTAACAGGGTCTGTTAGCCAGCGGTTGACATTAAATTACTATCTATTGAAAATAGATGGTCTGTGTTTTTAAATAGGATTCAAAGGGATTGTTGTGTCAGTCCAAAAGAAATGTCTAATAAAATAAAACTAATAAATAAATTAAACTAATAAATAGTGTCATATTAAAGAAACTTCTGAAGTTATTTCAGTGCTTCTGTTTGCTTTGCTTTCTTCACATTCATTCATTCCCAGGTAACATTACCATATGGGCCCCATGTAAGAAAGACCTGGGCTACCTGGGTTGACCCAGATCACATATTTACCATATGGTGCCCATA
>JBBPDH010000031.1:18856347-18867825 GCA_037974565.1 Clupeocharax schoutedeni
AACCAAACTGAAGGGAGTAGAACTGAACTGGACCAAACCGAGCTGGTACCACTCAGTGGAGAACCCCTTTTAGATATTTGGAAATGAAATGCATCCACACTAGAGACACGTTGACTGTAATCCAGTCTGATGCGTGCAGTCTGCGGTTGTTGATTACGTCATCACTGTTTTCGGTCAAGTAAAAATTTTTTTTTTTTTTTTTTGGTGGCCGAATATTCGGTGCATTCCTAATTATAATAATATTATAATTAGTCACTCAGCAGTTCTTGCAGTTCTTACAATCAGGTAAAGGTTGTTTCACCAAACTGGTGCCAAAACTGAGAAGTTTTGATCCAACCAAGTAATAGAAAATGGTAGAAAACAATGTATTCAAGTAAACATAGGTAAACAAACATTACAAGCGCAAACAAGAACTGAAGTGTCCAAATAAAACCCAGCAGATTATGTGCTGCAAAAGTGAGGTGTGCTGGTTACTAACTTTTTAAAAATGTTAGTAATTACATAGCAATAAAAGAAAAGAAAAGAAAAGAAAAGAGTGCATATCAGAGATTATTTGAATCTGAATTGTGTTAATTCGCAGTAAACAGGGCAGAGTAGACCCGCTTGATATGTATCAGCATTGTTTTAATCTAGTAGAGGGTGATTCGGCTCCTCTGGTCATGATGCTAACGAGAAAAGAGCACATATTTAAAGAGTCATTAAAGGTCATCCATAGATGTTTTGGTTAAATGGTTTATTTCAAGTCTGTTTTTCCTGCTGTCAGCAGTTAAATTTGCATAATTGTATATTTTTCTTATTTCTTTTTTCTACATTTGCATGTAACTCACTTAATATTAGCTAACAAATGCATTTACTGTATGTTCACCAGTTCCTTTATTAACCAAAAAATATTTTTTATTAATCACAACTGAGCAACAAAATAACACCTAATATAATGATAATGATAATATGGATCATCAGATAAGTGTTAGATATTTAAGGAGCTGAAACAGTAACAAGTTTAATTTAAAGTTAAAGGACAGTCTAGATATTGACTCTTTATCACCAGCAACCAGTTAATAGGAGTCAGACCTGCAATGTTACAGATTCTCTCATCTTAGAAAGGAAACTGGCTTTATTTCATGTATTTCTATTTAGAGTTCAACCAACAACTTTCCAGTTTAACAAGAATAAAAATCTGTAGTTTCTGAAATAAACGAATAAGTGGTAAAAACCTATGGTGTGCTAAAACCTTTGACTGGTCACGAATGGTCCGTTCCTTTATATGCAGATGTGGGCGGTCCAACATGCCTATTGTGTTAGACAATTAGCACTGACCAGTGAAAATGTCTACGAGTGTTTTGCAACTGCCAGCCCAGACAGTCGTAGTGAACATAATGTACAGTGACACAATGTCCCTGGTATATTTATAATTATATTTTTTGGAGTTTTATCTTTCTGTAAACCATGAGGTCTGGAATAATGTGATACATCTGTTTTGAATTTGACGACTGAGTTTAGGCTTTTGTACAACCTGAGCTGTTTACTGGCTTTAATACATTATTAAAAAAGATTCATTCTCGTTTAAAAAGAGACACCTCACACATTGAGTTGTTTTCCTGAGGAGACTTGGGGTCAGGCAGTTTTACCACACACACTCATACACATGCCAATCAGTGAAGGTGTGTTGTTCGAAGTACCTCTGCCGCATAAAAATCTCTTTGATTCTCCATGCTCTGTAAGAAGCTAATTTTATTCATTATTCATGCGTTTCCAAGAACGTTTGCAATCTAACTACTTCCGTTTTAGCTGATTGCTCATTCTCCTTGCCTTTCAGCTGATTCCCTCTTTCTCCTCTCTTTCTTGGTTACCTGCAGGTTTGGCACTAATGATGATGATGATGACGATGGTGCTGGAAGTTTGACGGCCTTCTGCTGCTGACGAGAGTAGAATATCCCAAGACCCGGGGAGCCTCTGAGCCATCAAGATGTCCGGATTCTCTGGAAGATTGTAGTGCCACAGTCCTCCACCAGGGGGCCATTGGGGTTGCAAGAAAGGTCAAGCTTAAAAGCCAGATGAACTGTCAATCAATAGATCACAGCCACGGAACCATGTAGAACCTATTTTTCCTCAGAAGTGGTGAGGGTTAGCTTTCTAGATCTTTTTAAGCATCGTTTTTTAAAAAAATTTCTATTGTCAAGTTTGAGTCAAGTTTTGGACCAGACTGTGAGGCAGAAATGGTCCTGCACACTTCCCCCTACCCGAGTGCCTTCCTCAGCTTCCTCAGCAACCTGTCTTGGGCCTTAGTGTTCCCCTGCTACTGGATGCTGGACCGGCTCTTGGCCTCTTGTGTTGCAACATCGCTTGAAAAGCGAAGGCGTTCACAGGACCCTTGCTCTTTCCTGGCTCTGGGGGTGCTGATTTCTACACCGTTGTACCTGGTACTGCTGCTGGCCTCATTACCCTTCGCCCTGCTTGGCTTCCTGCTTTGGGCACCTTTGCAGGCCTCACGGCACCCATATATCTATTCATACAGCAAACCTGATGCCCATCGGGGGGAGCAGGGGCCTTCCACTTCAGGGTCAGGTGAATGGCGCCCTCAAGGCCGCAGCTTCTGCTTTGGTAGTGCCAATGTGTGCCTGTTGCCAGACTCTCTGGCACGGTTCAACAATCTGGCGGACACGCAGCGCAGGGCAAGGGAAGTAGGCAAACGAATACGCAATGGAGCCAGTCGGCCGCAGATCAAGATCTACATTGATTCGCCCACCAACACCTCGATCAGCGCTGCCTCCTTCTGCAGCTTGGCAACGCAGGGCTTCCGGCGAACATCCTCGCTGGACCATCGTCCAGAGCCAACGACGGGGAGTGAGGGGGACAACGAACCTTCTTCTGAATGTCCCGTGCACACTTCCGCAGGGTCAAGCTCAGACTGCCCCATGCATAATGGACAGAATACTGCAGAGTGTCCTGTTCATCCCACAGGAGGAACAAACTCAGACTGCCCAGTCCATAACAGCCAGAATACTGCCGAATGTCCACTGCACTCCAGCCCTGAGGAACCATCCCTGGACTGCCCTGTCCACCAGCCGGGAGACCCTCAAGCATCTGGAGATTGTCCGGTCCATTCCACCACTGTTACCATCTCCGACGACTGTCCCATGCATCCTTCTGGGGTTCAGATTAGCATCACTTCACCTGAACCAGAGACAACTGAAACAAGAAACCATCGCTCCAGCGAAGGAGACACCGGTAGCCTTCACAGTCGCACTGCCTCCCGAGAGTCTTTGACCCGTTTTCATGGCGCGGCAGATGGTGGTGGGATCTCATCCAACAACACGCTCTCACAGCACCGTGCATCTGTCTTCAAGAGGCCCACGGGTCGCAAGCGCCGGCATGGTGACGATGGTTTTGACCATGAAATCTCCGCCTTCTTTCCTGCCAACCTGGATTTCTTGTGCCTGCAGGAAGTGTTTGATCGGCGAGCATCGGCACGGCTCAGCCGGCAGCTGCACCGCTACTTCCCTTATGTGCTCAGCGATGTCGGGCGCTATGGCTGGAAGGGCTGCTGTTCAAGGTTCAAGTTCCTCAACAGTGGCCTGCTTCTGGCCAGCCGGTACCCCATCCTAGATGCACACTACGAATGCTATCCCAACGGCCGAGGGGAGGATGCCCTTGCAGCCAAGGGAGCTCTTTACGTCAAGGTAAGGGAAGTGTTCACATTACAGGCTCAGGAAGTCAGGGTGTTTTAATTTTTTTTTTTCCAGCTTTATCTATAATCCATGAGGTCAGGGATAATGAGATGCATCTTTTGGACGTGATGCTTCCATACAACCCAGCTGTTTATTAGGGCCTAGTGGGTAGGATACTTGCCTCTGGACCAAGAGGTCATGGGTTTGAATCCTACCTTCAGCACCACCACTGAGCAAGACCCTTAACCCCAAGTTGCTCCAGGGTGACTGCTGGCTTGGATAAAAGCATTTAGTGCCTAACAATGTTAGAGTCTGGGTCTACGAAGACACAGGTAACAGGGAATGAAATGAGAATCACCATCAGTCAAAAAACCCCTTTATTGCTCCTGTGCTTTGCACACACCCCTTTATTTACTAAACAGCAAAAGCTGCATTAATTAATACTAGCGTCCTCCCCCACATTCTGTTTATATAGTAATGTCATCATGACAAAAGTGTGAGTATGTGTATGCTACTTTATTTAACTTTAACTGTAGTATGAGAACTTTTGTCATGCAGTTCCAGTTCAAAAGGAGAGCATTAGGGGAGAGCGAGGGACTGCTGCTGAAGCAGACTGAAGCAGGTGTGAGATTCAAGCAGAGCTGACTAAAGCTTGACTCGACTTTTTCCATTTATCCTCATGCTAAAATCAACAGTAAATGCAGATTTTAAAGCTGATATTTAAAACAAATTCCCCCTGTGGGCGTGCCCCTGGGGTTTTGAATCTTTATTACCTTTTTCACCTCTGATGAGTTTGCAGCCCTGTGTCCAGTGCTGAAGGCAAACAAGGGCTCTTCTGGATGATGAGCTGAGATTTTCATAACAATCTAGTATTTCTGGTTTTGTACGGTAAAATATACAAACAGTGTAAAACATCTCCAGGGCAGATGATTTGACGTCGACCCCGGAAAGCTGATTCTTCCATTACAGAATAAAGTTATCACTCATTTCATTTAGCACACTAAACAGTTACCAATAAACAACATGATTACTTAGATTTAACTTGATTCTGCACTGAGCAGTGTTTTAAAATGAAAGGGAAGGAAGGAAATATAAATTTTATTGTTCACGTTACCGATCATCCACAAAAATAGTGACAAAGTCAGTGTGCTTGACCAGGTAGAGGATTTTGCTTAACTTGTAATTCATTTATAAGACACTGTTGCATATATTAGGTGTGTATTTTCACCTAATCATCAAAGCACTTTAAACAATGAAATTCTGAGTCTTTGTACAGAAGCAGCCTGTCTACCTCATATTTTTTTATCTTCTATGGTGGTCTTTCCTGTCCTTTGCTTGTGTCTGTTTGATGGGTTTTCTGTGGTTAGGCTGGTTTTCCTTTCACATGTGTAGCAACCTCTCTGTCTGTAACGACTTCCTGCCTCTCTGTTTTAAATCTCATGCAAACCGATGCAAAACGCTGAGAGGATTAATGTGACAAGGAGCAACAGATAATCTCCTTCACTCCAAAATAAACAGTGTTACATTGATTTTGTTTCTTGCATTGTTGGTCTTTTTGTTCGTCTTTATATAGAGCCCACTGATGGGCTCTGTTCTGACTGCAGAGGTAAATACCTAGTCACAGCGTTTTTTTGGCAAAATTTCAGAGGTGAACGATAATACCGCTCATCTTAATTCTGGAAATATTAGTTAAAAAATGTTAAGCCGATATTTGAGGTACAGTAATCCTCCACTTTTTGCGGGGGTTACGTTCCAAGAGAACCTGCGTGTAGTGAAAATCTGCGCTGTGGTGTTTTGGTACAAAAATGCTTACAAATGCTACTGTATTCTTAGTAAACACTGGGTGAGTGGAAGTTTGTAGGTGACACTGGGGTGTTATGCCAATATTTGTATAGAAACGGTAATGTAGAAACTAAGCAGTATCTATTTAATGCTGTATAACTATGCATAACTACTAACATTTCTTAGAACGCTAGGTTTATTTATCTGCAAGGACATACATGTAAGATGTTGGAAATCAGTCCACAAATCCCACATCAGTGCAAAACCGGGCCTTGTCTGTTTGAAAAATCTATTGTAAACTTGAGTTTGCTGGATTACATACGTATTGGTTTTTTTCAAATTCTTTTTCTTTGTTTGAGTGATTGCATTTTTAAAGTGCATGTAGATTTTAAATCCTATAAACAGTAAAAACATTTCCTGGATGAATGGGATTCAGTTGACCTAAGGAGATTCATTTCTAGCTCGCTTTACTCAGAGGCACTGTAAAGCAGGATGCATACTCCTGCATTATGAACCACGCCTCTCACTAAACGATGAAGTTTAATGTTTAATCTAATTGGTTTCTGCAGCGAGGAGAAGTGATTTAATGTGAACGGAACTGAATATCAAGCATGTGGTTCACTGATAGTCCTCAAAACTGACATTCAGCTCATTCAGCCAGGCAGGTGTTGGAGTACATGTTTTATTTGCATTGTGCATTTTGTAGGTTTCAGCTAGAAGTGTATTGCTCATGTCGTCAATCACACCAAGCGTTTTGCTCCTCAAAGGGTTCGTGCGGGGCAGGGCCTGGTCAGGTTTGACTCAGGATGAGTGCTTTGACCGTGCCTGCGCTGAATAATTTATAGCCACGCCTTTGTAGCCCGGAGGGTCTTTTTGAAGTGTCTCATCCGTAATTCCCAAAGAGACATGGACTCGTCTGATGCGATCTTTGTTCCTCCTTACTAAGATATAGCAGTTATATCTCCGTGTCC
This sequence comes from Clupeocharax schoutedeni, assembly GCA_037974565.1. Classification (NCBI taxonomy): domain Eukaryota; kingdom Metazoa; phylum Chordata; class Actinopteri; order Characiformes; family Alestidae; genus Clupeocharax; species Clupeocharax schoutedeni. The sequence goes on from JBBPDH010000031.1 coordinate 18,862,769, forward strand.
CGGGACTGGAGATGCTGAGACGTTAGGGCGGGTTTAATGGCACTAAGGCACTTTTCCTCTACAGTGTGTTAATTGGTGCATGGCAAGCTCTTTACAGAGGGATACAGGGATCATATTAAGTCTGTGTGTGTGTGTGTGTGTGTGTGTGTGTGTGTGTGTGCGCGAGACGTAGGGTTCATACTCATCTCTGAATTGACAATAGGGCCTCAGGCCCGACTCCGGTGCTGCTGTCACTGACTGCCAGACAGGCCTGTGTGTGTGTGTGTGTGTGTGGCAGACTGCCTGTCTTGATAGGCATTAAGTACTGTTGAGGAGCAACAGCATGCCAGTAGCTGACAGCGCTTTCACCACAAACACACACACATACACTCACTCTAGTCAGGCAAACAGGCCTGCGGAGTTCATATGATTGACAGGTGTCTGTCTGCTCCCCTGTGAAGTGTCTTCGTGGTGTACAATAATACATGCATCTTCAGATAAATAAAAATCTGGTTACTAAAACAGAAGCACACCCAGGGAACTTAAAAACTGAAGAAAATCCCTAAACACTTCACCTTCAGACTGAGATACATGTCACTGTGTATTGTACTTGTATGACTGCATGTGACAAATAAAGTATCTTGAGTCTTGAATTTCTGTCTGACGCCTCTCCCCCTGCCTGCATTATATAGAAAGTGACTCGGAACCAGACAGTCTGAGGGGAATCAAGTGAACAGCATGTCAGTCTCACATCAGTCTTGGGTATAAATCAGAATCATAATCAGAAATTTGTATTGATCCCGGCAGAAATTGCTTATGCAATGACAGACACAAAGAGACACAGAGACTAGAACAATATACAATAAAGTCAAACTCACCAGAAAAGGCTCTGTCTATCTGCCTCTCTATCTGTCCAGCTATCCATTTGTCCAGGCGTCTGTCTGGCTAGAGTCTCTGCAGAGGGATTATTTAGGCACAGAGACAAAAGAAACGAGGGGCCACAGACTTCTTTTTCCATTCTTAATGTGACACCTGTCTTACTTAACATTACCCCTGAAGAGTTATAAGGGCCCCACAGTGCTGCAGTGGATAGCACCCACTGTTGCCTCACACCTCAAGGGTTGGAGGTTGTAATCTGTTTCCTGGTTAAGTGTGTGTGTGGAGTTTGTATGTTCACCTCATGGTGGTGTGGGTTTACTCCGGGATCTCCAGGTTTCTCCCACAGTCCAAAGACACAACCATAGAAGTGAGTGTGTGAGTGAATGGTGTGTATATGTGCGCCCTGTGGTGGGCTGGCGACCAAATAGGCTCCGGGTCTACACGTGACCCATTAAGGACTAAGCGGAATTATGTATTTAATTATTTTAAAAGGTATGTATTATTCTCCTAAAGTCTGTCTCTTTAAACTGGCTTGCAGAATCACAGTGGTTTCCACATTCTACCATGCAAGTCTGTGAAAATGATTGAATGTGAAAGATCAGTACTTCGCTCCTGATCAGTCATTTAAAAAGCTGTATGTCCATTAACTCTAAACTGCTGCAGAAAAAGAGTCACCAAAGTCCAGCTATGAAAATAATAATAACTAGAACTGCATTTCCATGAGAAAATGTGTGTGGTGTGATTGCTCTGTTGTCATAGTAACTGTGACTGGATGGTTGCTATGGTGTTGCTGTAGCACTGCAGGTGGTTGCTAGGGTTTAGCTAGCTGGTTGCCATGATAACTTTAGGTTGGCAGTGGTGTTGCTAGGTGGTTACAATGTTTTCACAGGTGAGGGTTAATGTAAAAACACAGAGGTGCCAATACATTTGACCAAATAAATAACACAGGTCAACAGATCAAAATCATCAGGGATACGTTTCTGTGGGTTCTGTAGTGTTTTTCATGCTGATTTCAGATCTGTGTTTAGTACAGTTTTTGTGATGAAGCTAGTTCTATACTGCATGCTAGTTAGTACAATGATCATATAATAATCATATGCTGAGTGTTTTTGAAGAAACAGTGGTAGCTGACTGACACTGATCATTATACTGTATCTATGCCACAGTGTGGCCTGTCTGACATTGCACTGAAAATATTGAAACAGAAAATATTGAAACTTGATTGGTGCTGCGCTTTAATAAAAAACACATGTAAGTCTTTTGCAGATCTAATATTACTCATAATGTAAAAAGTTGATGTGACTGAACTTCAAACAAAAACTTTTTTTAAAAAATCTATTTGTTGACCTGTGTAATCAACAGCATGCCTGCAACACCTGCTGAATATAAAAGGGTGATGTTTCAGGTCAGAGAAAGCAAAACCATCCATCCGTCCATTATTTAAGCCTCTTATTCTAACAGGGATGGGAGGGCATGGTTGTGGAGGTGCTGAAATCAGAGAACAGAAGGTGGAGAAGAAACAGTTAATCACAGCCCAGACACACTAACAAAGGCACACACACACACACACACACACACACACACACACACACACACACACACACACACACACACACACACACACACAGGTATTTGAACGGTGGGAGGACTTTGCAAATGTCTTGCTTCAGTAACTGGACTGAAAATGAGAGTCTTGGAAAGTCCTTCAGGAAGCCTGGAGAACTGTTCCTCAAGAACACAGTAACATACAAGTAAGTCTGGATCTTTAGAAGCAAAATATAAAGATAATTTGGGCTGGGTAAAGACATTTGCCCTGTACTGTATATCACCACTTCTCTTTGGCTGTGGTTTATATGTGTGTTTATACACTCCGGTGGTAGATAGAAGCTAAAGTGTCTTGTTAAATGTGAGTGCGTTTGGATGTGAGTGACTCTAAGGCCTCGTTTACACTGTCAGTTAAATGTGACCGAATTCCGATTTTTTGCTCATGTGACACAGATCGGATCTGTTCCATGACCGTGTAAACAGGAAAAAAACGCATGCATTCGGATATTATGAGATCGGTTTCAGGCCTCGTTCATATGTGGAAATAAATCAGATATAAATCAGATATGTGCTGATGCAACTGTCGTGTAAACAGGCAGATCGGATTTTCCTAGGCATTGCGTTCTGTACGTCATTAACATTAAGTCGCCGACTATCAGGCACACTGATGAGCTGCTGATCCCAAACAGATGCGGCACCAGAGAGCAACACAGAGGCACATCTGCGAAGGGATGGCCAGCGAAATGCCATGTCGTTGTAAAAGAGGAATGCGGACAAACGCTGATGCAGCAAATCGAAAGTTGGCTCATTCTAAAATTTTGGGCCCACTGCTCCTCGCTAAAGTCCGCCACAATATTCTCCACCAATTCTGAGATCTCTCATGTACCCAGACGCTCCTCTGAATGGCCTCTGGGTGCATCCAATCAGAATAAAGTATGTGGGATGGGGTGAGGCTTTTCGTGTGAAATATTTAATTTCATTTTATCAATTTAACACATTGATTTTTGACTCAGCAGGCAGAATGGCCACAAAGAATAATGTGTTCTCTCAGTTGGAGCTTTGCTCCTCTAAAAACAACCCATTAATTGTTTCTGTAATTAATCTGTTCTTCTTGGTTTAAAATGCAATTAAGGGTCTAAAAGACTGACGATAAGCACCAGAGGAATGGCAAAATAATCCAAATAGTATGCGCAAAAGTAATTACATAGTAAATATTTAATAAAAGTAGAGTGAGGAATTTTTTGCTTTTTAATAGAATTAAAATTGTCTTCAGTGATGTGCAAAAATCAACACAGCCACTGTCACCAAGCCAAAAGTTTAAATACAAAATGATCAAGAGGATCTTTTTCTGCACAGAATGTTAATATTCCAACTTAGGGCACGACAATTGTCCAACGGAGGGGACACAACATTCCTATAGAGGGGACGTATCATTTCAACTGTGACAGTTTCTGTCTTTTCCCTGGTTTTATGGATTTTTTGTAATGTTCTGTCTTCCTGTTTTCTATGTTGTTGTTTACATTCTTTATATTATAACCGATCACAGAGGAAAATCAGGTCTCGGGCCCGTAATGGATGAAGGTGTGAGCTGCGATAATAAAATGTTAGAAGGAAAAGAGAGTAGGCTAGAAAGATGGAGGGAATAAGGAAGAGAGGGATGAGCTGGAGGAGGAGTGTGTACAGAGTGAGAATATTAATTAAAGCAGTTTCCCATGGGACAGAGCACCTCGTTAATTAAAGCCTTCCACACACACTTATCCCACTTATTATTATTTAAAAGCTCTCTGCGCTCTGGAGGGCCTGGAGGCAGCGCAGGTATGGAGGGGCTAGGTGTGTGCTTTTCTGGAGGGTTTGTTTTATGTGTGTGTGTGTGTGTGTGTCTGTGTGCGTATGTGTGTCTGAGGGAGCACAGGTGAAAGGCTCACTTTGTATTTGTGTATGCCTGCAGTGCACCTGTTTCTGTTATGTGTGTGTGTGTGTGTGTGTTTATGTGTGTGTTTGTGAAAGAGAGAGAGTACCTGCCTAAGTGTCACTTGGCATTTGCTTGACTTTCCACTATGTTCCTGGTTCTGGATTATGTGTGTGTGTGTGTGTGTGTATGTATTTATCCTTTTGTGAGGACCAAATGTCCTCATAATGATAGCAATGCTGGAAAACCTGCAGAATAATGATGCTTTGTGCAATTTTCACCACAAATTCAGCTTTTATAGGAAAAACTAAAAGAGCAGGAAAGGTCTCTTGGTTACTGATGTTGAGGTCAGGGTCCAGTTTTGTGGGTGTACAGTCAGTGGGATGTCCATGTAAAATTTTGTGGCTATTGCGTGAGGCTTTTTTTATTCACCGTAGAGAGCAAGTAGGGGAGCCTCGGGCCTCCAAAGCCACAAAGCTCCCCCAAAGCTCCCCATGGCATCTTTAAATGAGTCCTGAGCCGGCTGTCATGTAAACACCGGGTCAGGTAGTTGTAGTCTACAACTACAACATATTGAGGAGAATAAATGAAAGAAATGTGAACAAATGTTTTACTGACAGGCCACAAAGTGCCTAAAGATACAAGGACTCTAGATAAAGGAGCTTCACCCACTCAGCATTCAGCACCACCAGTATACTGATCACTGCCTGATCATCTGAAATCATCTGCTCCTGGTTCTTCACTG
>JBBPDH010000033.1:0-15966 GCA_037974565.1 Clupeocharax schoutedeni
CCATTGGTGGTGTGCTGGAGGTAGGATTCGAACCCATGACCTCTTGGTCTAGAGGCAAGTATCTTACCCACTGCGCCGCCACCACCCCAGTACCCCCCGGAACCCCAGCACCCCAGCACACCCAGGAACAGTACTGTATAGATTTAGTTGCACTCAGCCTTAAGACCATTACTGAGGTAGAATCGTAACTGTGAAGATTCGATTGTAGACACGAAAGCACACGTTAAGTGCTGATATTTGAAAAATGCTGTGAGGATTTGATTGTAGGCACGAGACCACTAGTGAGGTCAGCTACTGATGTTGGAACTGTGAGGATTTGACTGCATTCAGCCATGAGAGCATTATTGAGGTGGAGATTAAAACATCAAAACACTGACTTGTGTTAATTAAGACAAAATTTAAATTGCTCATTTCCACATGATCTAATGACCAATACAGTCCCTGTCTGAATCATTTGAATCAAATCAGTCCTGAAAAACCTTTTATTCCCAGGCTTGATCAGATGACGCCTTTGTGTTTGGATGGCAGCTCATCCGGTGCGGTCATCTCAACAGGTGGAACTTTTTTTATACACTTAAATTGAGAAAACAATAGATTCAGAGTTGACACAGTGCGTCCCACTTGATCTATGACCTTTCCCTGGAGTCCAGAGAGACAATAGAAAGCCTAGGGTGAGGTCCACCCAGCACAGAGATGGGTTTCTGCAGCAGGAGCTGGACGTAGGGTGGGGTGGGAAAAGGGCTGGCCGTGCTATTCCAGCAAGCTTTCTGTCCAAACATGAGGCCACATGGCCAATTTCGAAGCTCTCAGCGATTGTGGGGTGTGAGCCAGACAAAGAGGCTACTGTGGAACACCAGAGTAGCCCGTATTGAGAAATAGGAATAGCCCAGCACAAAGCCAGATATGGCGCAAGAGATTCAGGAGGGCAAACAAGCCGCAGATCCTGCTAGAAGTGTCAGCCAGAGGAGAAGGATGAGGAATTTCGGCTGAGTTTGAACCGCCGCCAACTCTTTTGGCCTCTCAGGCTGGGAGGAACCATGGGTGCCTGGAGTTTAATATACAGGACAGATGACAAACCTGACAACTGGCACAGGGCTGTGCATCCTCCCATCATTTTTATGCATAAATCTTTAACTCTTAGAATTCAGAATGTATTAGAAAAAATCTGATTAAAAGATCTAAAAGCAGCAGTTGCTCTCCCATATGCTCAACAATTGCTGCTCTTTCACTCGAGTTTGATGAACAGCATTACAGTTTCCATAAATTGACACAAATCAGACCATTTTTTTATACGTTGCTTTGAATCACCATGTTGATATAAAAATACTTTTTTCTGCCTGTCGAACTGTCTTATCTTTGGCAGTAGATTAAATGAAAGAAATGGGAACTAATGTTTTACTGTGACAGGCTGCAAAGTGCCTAAAGATACAAGGAGCCTAGCTAAAGGAGTTCCAACCACTCAGCATTCAGCCCTACCAGTATACTGATCACCACCTGATCATCTGGAATCATCTGCACCTGTTTCTTCACTGGTTCAGGACTTAGGTTAGATGTAGTTTGTTGCTTAAGTTACTCATATGAAGCTCACTGCCTGACTTAACAAACAAAAACACCGCTCTGAAACTGGTCAGGATCAGGGAGTGGACTCTTTGAAAGTCCTTCAGGAAGCCTGTAGAACTGTTCCTCAAGACTACATAAAAAATGCTCTGGCTCTTTGGAAGCAAAATATGAAGAAATGGTGAGTGGTATAAAATGTTTTCACAGTACTGTGTATCAGTCTTAAGCTGTGTTCAAAAAGTGCACTTTTTAGTGTTTGCTATATAGGGGTGTTACCTACTGAACAAGGGGAGGCGGCATCTATACAAGATACTGCTGCTGAGACAGAGGAGAAGACATAATGCCATCAGGGCGAGGCGTCTGAGACGTATTTTGTGTACAGTACAGTGTTGCACAGTGATTTTGTAGTGCAGTAATAAGTGGGTGAAATTGACAGTAGGAATTTTGAACAACACTACAAAACGGCTTTTAATCCCCAGTGAAGCTCCACGTGTCTTTGAATGATCATAGGAATGCTGATGTTGGTAAGTTTATTGGCAAATCCCAACTAAATCAGTTTTCATGCCTCACAATGCCCTGCATGCATCCCTCCAGTATGAATGGGTTTAGTTCTAGGCCAAAAGCTTCTCAAAAGGCATCAGTGGGCACAACCATGACCCTTTCATGGAATACCTTTCTGCGAGGGAGCTTTTAGTGGCAGACATCTGTTTCACTCACCACCACTGTGAGCAGTTCTGTTTTGTGTTAAAGAATTAGGTACAAATTCCCCTTTGTTTTAACAGGATATGCTACAGTACAGTCCTGCAGTGAGAAAGATACCAAACTGTTACTGGAGGTAAAACTGGACTGACCTGCTCCCTGAACATGAGGGCACCAAATGTTAACGCACTGACCTGGGAGTGGTCGCTATGGAAATGTGAGAACATCTGACAGGCTTTGAGTATCAAATCTCACAAGACTGTAATTCATTCCCTGGATAATGCCAGAGGCTGCTATGGGTCCTCCTAGGGCCCGGCTGTTCTTTCGCTAATCGTACTGTGTGTCCAGGGCCCACTTCTGGAGGACAGACAGTACTGTGCCACTCTTCATTTCCTCATATTTTGCTTCTAAATGTCTTATATTTTTAATGTAGTCTTGAGGAACTGTTCTCCAGGCTTTCTGAAGGACTTTCAAAGTCTCTCATTTTCAGATCAGTTCCTGAACCTGAACCCAGAATCATTCAAGCAAAACAAATTACATCTAACTTAAAGCCTGAACCAGTGAAGAAACAGGTGCAGATGATTCCAGATGATCAGGTGCTGATCAGTATACTGGTGCTGCTGAATGCTGAGTGGTTGGAACTCTTTAACCTTGACACCTTGTATCTTTAGCAACTGTGCAGAAAAAATGCACCCATTTCTTTCATTTAATCAACTCAATATGACAAAGATAAGATAGTTTTACAGACATAATTTTGCATCAGTGAAGCAAAATTGAAAGGAATGACTTTTTTTTCACATCACTCCAGATCACATGTACTTTAAATTAAAATGCAGAATTAAAACAGCATTCCGTTTTCTCACAACACCTTCCTAGGGTCTACAGAAGAACCGCATTCCCCACCCTGGTCTTGGAGTCTCCCCTTGGACTGCATATTTTGGTGTTTTCCTGCTCCAGCACACCTATTTCAGCCCAGGAGAAGTTTATAATAACCTGACTGTATCAGGTGTATTGGGGCAGGAAAATCCCTAAAATATTCTCGGAACCAATGCCCTAGGGAACCTTCCTGTACATTGTAAATAAGATGTGAAAGTGTGAAGAACTATTCAACCCTTAGAACTTTCCTCTGCAGGGTTTTCCCACCCGATTGTGGACAGAGTCCTGAAAGTTCTCTTGGTTCAAAGATCTTGTGGTTTTTCCATTTTTTTCTAAGACCTAATCTAAAAGGCATTTTTGTACTTTACGTGGGACACTATTTATAGAACCCCTATTAGCAGTTACTAAGCAGTTCTGTTGAGCATCAACAGAAACCAGGGGAACTTTGTTTTGCTGTATAACAACAATTTACCATTTGTTGCGCTTCCAGCACGGATTTGTGCTGCTCAGGTTGTAAGTGATGCAACCTCAGGTAACAGGCGGTCAGTGCTCCTCCCTGTTATTTGATCATGCTGGTCCATAAATAATGACTGTAATGTCATCTTATTCTTTGCTTCAGTGTCCTCTTACCTCTCGAATGAGTGACATTTGCTGGCTTGCGGTGAAAAGGACAACAACTGGGGTGTTGAATACTTGGGTCCATCTGCTCTAGAGACACAAAGACACAGTAACTAACCAAACAAAGACATACCAGAACCAGTAATATGTAATATGGATAATTGAGCAGCACTGGTGTATTCACTCTGTAAGGTGCACTGAAGAACATACAGGGACAAAGCTTTATATCTCCAAAGTTGTAACTATACAGGAGAGCCCAAAAGCATGACTTTTAATGCGGCAGTTATTCATTTACAGAATTACAGAATTGACTTTACAGAGTTTCTGATGTACAGTCCAAAGACAAGTGGGTATTTTCAAATAACATCAACTTACAAATGATGAAACTGAGAGGTTTTGCCCCAACACTGAGGACATATAATGACTCAAGTCCAAAACTAACCTGCGTTGAAGAACTACAAGTAAGAGGACATCTTTCATGAAGCACAACATTCTGCTGAGATAAGGGGGCCTTAGAGGGATGGTTTGACGAAGGATTGGGTTTGCATGGTTTTCCCACTTGCTCTGGATGTGGTTGGTGATCCAGGACATGTTTTGAGTCCAATTTTTGCCTTTTTTGGCCTTTTTGGGCTGAAGAACTGCAGTGGAACTCCTCAGTGCATCCAGTATCTTTCAGCATGATGAAAGAAGAGTGTTGGGATCTGTTCTTCTCTATCATGTGCACTTTTGGTCAAAAATGAAATGCTAACCACAGTGACACAAACAATGACACAAACCACAATTACAAACTCAATTTTACTGTCTAAAATGTAATGTAGTAAGAAAACAGATTCAAATATGATCAGAGTATAAGTGGTATTTTGTGAAAATACTCCAGATGCACATGGGGGCTCTCAAGTGTTGGCCCCATCATTGGGAGATCAAGAGTTCAAGTCCCAGTGGTGCCACAGAAAATCCAGGACTTGGTTTCACTCTTTTTTGTGACCCTCTCTCTCCCCTGTGAGTCAGAGTGATACTACTCAGCATGGGTATCTGTTATATAAAGAAATGGCTTTTAGCATTCTCCTCCAAACGTGTCGAGTCATTCAATGATGTTTATACTGCAGTTTGAGAAAATGTGGAGCTTCAGAGGGACCACATGCAGGCCTTCACCTACCAAGTGTTGGTGGTGTTGTGGAACAAGACTAAATTATGTGGAACCAAACTAAATTGGGCAGAAAATTAGGTGAAAAAAAAATTACTTCAGCAAACGGAGTTACCACCCACTGCTAAATGCATTGAGTGACTGAACATTAATAGTACTTCATTAAGCACTGTCTGTAAATTCATGCAAAGAGATTTGGAATAAATAAATGGGTTCCATGAAGCTAAAGCTAGCCCATGAACAGGAAACATGGTCCATACACACACACACACACACACACACACACACACACACACACAAACAGTTCTTCGCAAAAGGGCATCTATGCTAATTGTTTGAAGCCATTAACATCAGCAGTGGGGGGGGGGGTTAAATAAAAAAACAAGAGATTTCGGCTCTGCCTTCCTTCATTGCTTGGATTTAGAAAGTTGCATGAGCAACACACCTAATTTAATCTAATGAAGTAAAAACAGACAACCCAGGTATTTGATGGAGCTACAATACTGGGTCCACATGAAGAAAGAGGTCTGGAGATGGTTAAGCAATCTTCTTTGTCAGAAATAAAGCCGCTATATACTGCATGAATGTTATTTGTAAATATTGTAATGTTCACACCAGGTTAACACCTCTGATCATAAGCAAACAGCTTTTAAGTATAATTTTCTCAGGTGCTTAAGACTTTTGCACAGCGTTGCACATACAAAAAAGTACCTTGAACTTTTTTTAATGCTTACTAAGCCTGAAACTGACCCTGAAAAGTGAAACCTGTTTGGGACAGTCAGAGGTGGGCAGTAATTCCATGTACTCAAGTACAATATGAAGTGCTAAGATGTTCCACTGCAGTTACTCAGCACTTTTCTAGGAGCGTGTACTTTTTTACTCAAGTAGCTCTCGCTGCTGGGTCAGTGTATGTCACTGTTTGAAAATACTTTTAGTTTTAGCTTTTAGGCTACAATACACACTTTTGGGTCCAATCTGTAAAGCCAAAAACAGAACCAGCCAACACCTTGCGTGTCCAAACTGCCATATCATGAAATCAGCTCAATTAAAGTCTAATTTGAGAAACAAAGTCCTAAAAGTCTATTTTTTAAAAAGAACCAGCAACACAACCGGAAGTTAAAATGTGGACATGTACATACTAAATATCTGACCTCTTGCCTGAATCATGTTAGGAAAGGATTCAGTGCATCAGGAAAATACATATTCCAACACCTCTCACTTTGATAAAATTTGATTGCTTTAGACTTTTACTTGCCTATGTTTTTTAAAAGGCTATATTTTAGTGGAGGTGTTATTTATACACACATACACCCACACCCCATATGTGTATGTATGTAGAAAACCATTGGAACCAATACCAACATACAAATTCAGCAAACATAACTGGAAAATGTTTTCAATAAAGAACCACCCGTCTGGTTCCTGATCTTCTCGATTCTCCAGAAATATGTACCGGTATTTGTTCAGTTCCATCAGAACATAAGTAGCACATTAAGGGTTGAACTCTTTATTTCATGTATTTTATTAGTATTTATTCCACTTTTTTTACCAAACAAATGCCACCTCCCAGATAAACAGATTTCCCACCATTTTCTCACACACCTATGGCTTTTCCTGAGTGCTATACATTTCCCTTCCTCTTTATAACCCTGAGCCAGTTTTTGTGCCAGACCCCACTCCACTGCTTTCTCAGCATGCTAGAGCTGGCCGATCCCAGATCAGAATGAAAAGACCACTTTCACAAACCCCTTTATACGCTTACACCAACCCACAAAGGAGGCCGGTAACCAGTGGCATTGTTGGCCAGGGATGGGCTCTTAACATCCTTCTTTTTTTAGCAGGAAATGGGCGAAACCACAGTTACCACAGTAACCGCAGAAATTATTACTCCGACATTTTGCGCTGTGAAGGAAGTGCCTCCTGATAGCGGAGGCCGTTTGGTTTCCTGTTGTGTGCTAACAGTTTTGGCTTTTACCATGTGGGGAGGAAGAGGACAAAAGGATCCCGGGTCATTGTTGAGTGAGCAATGAAAAAGCAGTTAAGGGGCTTGTGGGTGGACCCAGACAGATGGGAGAGTCTAGAAGCATCAAAAGCACAGCTTGATTTGGTTCAAAAATGGAAAACTGAACATTTTTTTCTATTATAAATGGACAGGCTAGCTCATCTAACAAAAGTTCCATTCCATCATCTGCCTGCCTGCCTGCCTGTGTGGGATACCAAACACTGGTCCAGGAGCATTCATCCAGATGCAAACATGTATTCTAATGACAAAATTTGGTTTCATTTATTAACTAAAATATAGGCCTACAGCTTGATTCCCCAGTACTGATTTCACAGCAGTTCAACAATTAATATTAGTAAGTAATTAGAGGTAATAACAATGTTGTTTATATATATATATATATATATATAAATACATTTGTGTGTAATATATGTTGTTTTAAACTCCCCCCACCCCCATGTGTGAAGCTAGCCCAGTAAAGATAGGCACTTTAGACTTCAAACACAGTCCTGGGCGAGAGCTCAGGGCAGGAGGAGGCTTATCGAGGCCTGGGATAGCAAATGGAACATATCAGGACCCACTTTAGACAGGATATGTGCTCGAGAGCTCTTCAAAGGCTCACACATTATAGGAGTTAGCCATCCTGATCCACACCTCATGAAAAAAAAAAACTGGATTCAGATTTGCACACCCTCTTTCTCTTTCCCATCACAAGGAAAAGAAATAAAAAAAACAGTCAAATATGTGGTTTGACTTTGACCATTCAGGTCACGGAGTCAATTTCAGAGGTTTATGGTCAAACAAAGTGAAAGGAGTTTGAGGGGCATGTTAAAAAAAACCCCTGTATAACCAAGAGCGACTTTCTGAAGGTGGACGCATGAAGTCATGGTTCTAAAAACAAGAAGAGCATTACTGGATGTCACCCCAGTCAGAATAAAACCTTTTTATAGAAGAAGGAAAAGAATATTTTTGCTCTACTAAGTTATTTAGAGCATATGTATTGGTTCATCAACAAATGTAAATGACAGCTGGTGTTTTCGGAACACATCAAATAAGTAAAACAAATAAATAAATGACCGAATGAATGGAGACACAGGACCCAGTCAGTTTATAGCACGTCTCACTTTGGTTAAGAAAAGCATGGCTGGCAAAACTGTTTTTGGCTAATTCTGGATACGTAACAGGTACTGCGTTTCACCATTTTTTAATTATTTTACACAATTTGACAAAAGCTGCTCTTTACATTGTTTGATCATTTAGTAAAAACGGCCCATGCAATCAAATTAAAATCTGAAAGTAAAATCTAAAAATTAAAGGGCCCATATCAGGGTTTCCCTAGTTTTTAGTGAAATAAAATAATTAAATACATGTTAACACAATCAACGTTTGAAAAGGCTTGATTTACTTTTTGTAACAAAACACATTCATGTATATGAATTATTATTGTATTTTCATGTATATGTTTATATAAAGATCTTATTGTATTTTTTGGAATGAGCTGAAACTTAGAGACATGTCAAAACACAAAAGGAAAAACATTTAAAAACATAAAATGCAGGATATGGGCCCTTTAATGTACATCAACACTACATACATTTTTCCTCCTGCTACAAACATTTCAGAGATAAAATCTACCCACCAAATGGTTGTTTTGACAGAGATGTGTGTCAAAGGCAACACTGATTACTGTACATCAATTCTAGGACCAGCCTGGACCAAGACTGACGGCTATATATCAGTGTAGCCTCTTTGTGAGTGTAAATCTCATTCTAATGAGGGAGACTTGTGGACAACTGTCTCATATGAGAAACAACACTTTAATAAGTTGAAATAAATACTCCAGTACATGCATGATCAAAAAAAAGACATTAAAATGCTATTGTAAGTCTGGTAAATAGTGTAAAACCTATGGCACGCACTCACAGCAGCTTTAATCCATCGGAAAGAATTCACAACTTGACATCCATCGCACACGTCAAGCGCTACATCTGTTACTCCGTCCGCTGCCTTCAGACGTCTAAAGACTGAGGTAAACTTCTCTGCTAGTTATCGTTATTTCTGGGGAAACTTTTCGGTTCTAACTGAACAACTACCACTGAGTGAGCATGAGATGGAAAAAGGTGCCTGTCAGTTTCGGCCAGGGTTTTTATTACATCCAGCGCAAGAAAAAACCTGCCACCTCCTTTGAAAACCTCCACCCAACCCTTTTAGTTTGACAAGCTGTATGTCCCCCTTACATTCACTCAATAGGATCACACAATATGGGTGTATTGATTAAAACCTGATTAGTCTCTTTGGTATGTTACAAAAAAATTAAAATTAAAAAGGGCTACATGTGTATCGTTAATTCACAGAATGAGAGTTGACTGGCGGTAGAGTTCTGGGTGAGGATCGTTCCCTTAGCGCCTGCGAAAGCAGCGTGCAGCCATCAGAAACAGCGCAAGCCGAATTCCGTAGGCGCTCCCGGTACCCCGGCATTTGGGCGCTGTTTTCGGGGTGCTGGGATATATCCCTGAGGCCCTGGGTGAGGAGCACGCAGGCCGAAACCACGCTCATGGCGCCCCCTAGCACAGCCGTCAGCACTGCTTTGCCCTCTGGGGTGAGGATGGCTGGCTTGCCCAGGAACTGTGGCTCTGTGGCGAATCCTACCAGCGCGTGGACGGCCTGCACCAGCGGCCCACTGAAAAGGATACAACGGTTCCGTGACAGTTCACTTGGGCAGGTCTTGACCTCTCGGACGCAGGCCAGCAGGGCCGTGGCACTGGTGCTCATGCACTTGACGCTGGCCTTGAACTGCTCCTTGGCGAACCTGTCCTTGGACTTTTCACTAGCCAGAGAGGAGGCATCAGTGAGCGTGGTGAGGTTCCTCCGGATGTTCTGGGACACCTCCAGGAGAAGCTGTGGGGTCAGGTCGGCCAGAGACGTCAGCCGGAGGACACCACAGGTTTGCTCCACCTCGTGTCGGCAGCGGGTCACCTTGTAGCGGTCCACTAGTCCCGACACTGCGGTCTGCGAACCCGGAGTCTCCACAGCAGCCAGGTACGCAGCATGAGCTGAGAACTCCGTCAGGGACACCATCAGGTCACCCATCTCCACCAACCTATCTCCAACCTCCACAAACTTGCCCATGTTCAGCTGGCTCTGAATGTCATGCGTGATGATGGACAGCTCTTTGGTCCTGGCGATCACTGTGTCCCGGCACTTTTCAAACGTTTCAGCCACCTGCTGCCCATCTGCCGTCACCACTGGCCTGGTCTCGCTGGACAGCAGGAGAAGGTCCGCCACCAGCTGCATCTTGCTTTTGCACGAGTCACAAATGGATGAAAGTCTTTTCCTTTGCTGCAAGCTGCCACTCAGTATGTTGGTGGAAACCTCGCTATCTGACTTTCCCGAGCCACTACTAGCCATAATAGGGTGGTCGAGCTACCACTCTGAAATTTTATCTGTCGTACAAAATATAGATTAAACCACAAGTTCCATAGCGCAAACTCATAACTTCAGCAAGGAAATAATTCTACACCTTCTCTGATAAAATTTGAAACTGGCCTTGAAAAAGCGTCTTCTGTTATATCCTTCAGGAAAGTGTCCACAGTCAAACTGCTCAAAAAAGGTACAGAACACTGAAGTATTTTAGTAAACATGTAAAAAAAAAAATTTTGAAAAAAAATTAAAAAATCAGAAAATATAGGATAATGCAACTTCACTCATGGTCTGGCATAGGTGTGATATGAACAGAAAACACAGCTGGGAACAATTTGAGCAATTGAGGTCAAAATCAAAGTTCAAAAAATCCCTTCAACTGAATTACTCTAAATTGCTCAGTTTTTGTGTACTTTGTCCTTAATTAAGCAGGTGTGTTACACAGAATCACATCTATCATGTTTAAGAAAACCCCAATAGTTTCACAGGTTGTTCTTAGGTTGACAATCTTGGTCCCACAACACACAAACAAGCAAACAAACAAACAAATAAAAACAACACACACTCACTGCAGTGCCACAAAAGAGCCCAAAAAGGCAAAGTGCAAGACATCCGATTACACTTTAGAGTCTGTGCTCTTGAACCGGGGCTTTAAAGGTCCGGCTGCCTTCACCAACACGTAGCTGAGCACAAACGACAACCTGTCCAGTGTGACCCACCCGTGTGAAGCGGGGGTGAGTGTCATACCTAGTTTGACAGTTTGAATCAGCCCGCCTGGCACGGCTCGCCCGCTTCAGCACCATTGTCCCATGAGACCTCCAAAATAGAAGAGCCTTGAATAGCTCCTGCTGCGGCACCGGGGGGGCCTCGCACACCTTCCTTGACTTTCAACCTCTTCTTCTTTACACACAAACCCGTGATGTAGACCAGCCGCTTGTGAAGGCACGGTTCCTTCCTAGGCATATCTACCGTCCCATAGGCCCTCCTCAGCCAAAAGCAGGGAACAGCCCGGTCTGACACACAGGGTGAGGGTCTCTGCTTCTGCCGGACATTCCTTACTCTTTGCTTGCCCTCCGGTGTGCGTAAATGGGCAAACCTTCTTGGCTTTTGTAGTTGTGCCCTGGGACAGGTTTTTTGTTTTTTGAATATTCCAGCATTTGGTTGAACATCTATCAGGAAGCTCTGGAGGGTGTGGCTGCTTCAGAGCATGGAGGGAAACAGCAAAGCATGAGCAGCGTTTGTCCTGTTCAAAGGGGCTTTTTTCAGAATAAACTCCTAAGTTCGAGTCAAGGGTCCTCTGTGAGAGAAATACAGCCCTCCTTGGGACCTTCTCGGTGGATCCTCCAGTGAATGGACCTCACGTGAAGCGCAGCTCCTCAGACCCCTCGCCTCCAGAGGCCTCGACCTGAGAGTGTGAGGGCAGCAGCCGGTATGGGAGCAGATTTCATCCGACAAAAAAACACGCCCAAAGAAGCTGCCTTTGTCTCCCTCCTCGCCAGGGTTTCCCTTTATTCCTTTTTCAGTCTCCCCGACATGTTCTGGTCTCCCTTCTCTCCTCTTCTCTCTCTACTTTTACCTTTCCAAGCTGCTTAATCTTTACTCTTACCTAGCCTAGCCTCGGAGAGCTACATAATGCCTCTGTTTCGTGTCGCCTCCAACTCTGAATTTTAGTCAAGCCTGGAAACGCATCGTCACTCTTTTTCCTTATATTTTCTTATATCTTATATTAGACTTCCACAATAGTTCTATCTAATCAACAACAAATATGTGGAAGTGAAACTTATTTCTTGAGGGTGTAACGGTCAAAATATGTTCCCATATTTCTAAATCATTTACTCACACAGAACAGCGCGTGGGTGGTTAGTGGTGGAAAAATGACGCAGATTTTTTAAATATCTCTTGGTATCGTGTTCGTCATCATCTATCATCTTTGTATCATAATTTCTATCACTTTTGTTTCGGTCTTGAAAATAACGTTTCTTTATCGTTGTCCTCCCGTACAGACAGTTGTTTAAGAACCAAGAGATCAACCCGCGGTTGCTGAAATCGGATTCTGAGCGCTGAGGGAAAGGCGAGTGACGTTATGCACCAGCTCGCCTCTTATTGGACAAAAAGAAACGTTTAGAACGCAGATGAGCCAATCCAGAAACAGGAGGCGGGACTATATGAAATATTTCAGTATATACTCGAGTGCACACTTTATTAGAAACACCCACAATGTGCTTCCACTTACTTGAACACTTTTTAAGAAACGCCACCTTGTGCTTTTGACATAGATTGCATGAATTTTCATACTTCTATTCACAGTGAAATGTGAAGCTTATGTTGTTTTCTTAAAAGACTAGATTTAACATTATAAGTGATAAAATTACACAGTTTAGCAAATATATTTTGATTCATTTGGAAGTGTTCTTCAGATTTATGCTCATATGATATATGGACAAAAACATTTAATAAATAAGCTACAAGTGCTGTGCAATACTGACAATCTACAGTACTGTGCAAAAGTCTATATATTTTTCTTTTAAACCTTGTTGGTGCAAAATTACTGTCGGACAGTCTTATCTTTGGCATACTGAATAGACTGAGTTAAGGAAATTGGCACAAATATTCAAGCCTAAAGTTAATTGTGCTTTGTTCTGCTAGGAGGATTCATCCGTAGGTCAACAGACAAAAACATTCCTCTGAAACTGGTCAGATTCAGTGACTAGAGTGAAAACGAGAGTCTTTGAAAGTCCTTCAGGCAGACTGGAGAACTGTTCTTCAAGACTACAATATAAATACAATAAAGTCTGGATATTTGGAAGCAGAATATGAATAAATGAAGACTTGTGCACATTACTGTACATAGAGCTGGCCTACAGTAGTCTGTTCTGTATTAAATGACAGTGGTTGTCTGAATTTACTCTGCAAAAGCTGTAAAAATGGCCCGCAGTTTAAACATAAGGAGTTAAAACACTTGAAAATGGGTATAAACAAGGCTGGAGAGGGGTGAGGGGGAGTACTGAATTCTGCACTTTGCGTCGGGGCCACAAGTTCTGCTTTGTCAGTTGTACAGCTGTGCAGGGCACGGTGCCATTTGGGTGGAGTGTCCTGAGAGGAAACTGTTCAGATTCTGTTGAATGAGCCTCACACTTCATGCGCTTCCCATACAGGCAGAGACACACTGAGAGCACTAAGTCTGTTCCACAGAGTCCACACAGGGTGCTGAATTATTTTCAGCTCTTTCGGGTTCACTCAGTGGATCCTGTCGAACAGCATTAGTGCTCATGGTGTAAATGTGGTGGTCTTCACGGCCCTATTTTTTTTTTTTTTACTTTTTTTACTTATGTCATCTGTGACTTTCCAGCAGTTAAACCCCCACTAAGAAGTACAAAATGTAAATTTAGATGGGCTACAAAAGTAAAACTGAACAGTTAACTGGAATACCAGGAGAGAAATGGAAAAGTATATACAACAAACTCAGTTTTCATTACCATGTTCATTGGTTGTAGTGTTGGAAGTTCACTCACACACAGTTTCTCATTTGAACAGATATTTATTTTTAATTATATATATATATATATATATGTGTGTGTGTGTGTGTGTGTGTGTGTGTGTGTACACACTTATGAAAAAAAATATATATATATGTATTTGTTTTATGGAAAATAAAAGAAAATGTACAATTGTATTTTTAGATACTGTATATGTATTTGTGTATATGTAATAATATATACACATATACGCTAACATGTGTTTATTATTATTATTATTATTAATATTATTATTGCTTCTTCTTCTTCATCAGCGTGACATCACGGGCACGGTCGAGTCTCTGACGTTGTAAAGCTGCCAGCCAATCAGACATTTCCAGGTAGAATGATGGCGGCTCCCAGGCCGAGGTGTGGAGCGGTGTTTCTAATCGTCTCTGTTTGTTTAGTTTCGATGTTTATAGCGGTCTCAGACTGCACGGACAACAAACCAAGGAAGAAGAAAGACATCCGAGACTATAATGACGCGGACATGGCCAGACTGCTGGAGGAGTGGGAGGTGAGCAGACAAGCTCGATTCCGGTACATTCTAACCTGAACAGAACAGAACAAAAAAGAACCGAGCACTGACCACAGGTCAGCAGAACAGAACCGAACACTGACCAACAGCACAGAATCAAGCACTTACCAAAGACCAGCAGAACAGAGCCGAGCACTGACCACAGATGTGAACGGTTCAATCCGTTTTAATGTCTTGTCTTTATAAAACTAAACTGCATGACTCGAGTAGGATGAAATGCTATTGCTGCTTCACAACTGCAGGACAGAGCTATAGAGCAGCATTTAAGGTGGACCAAATATTGTATATAAATTGGACAAAAGTATTGGGATACCTAAACATTACACTACCAGATACTTTAATGACATTGCATTCAAATACATAAGACTTTAATCTGGAGGTGTACCCCCTTTGCAGCTATATTAGCTTCCACTCTTCCACTCATTTGGTACTGATGTTGGATAAGAAGGCCCAAAATCCCCACTCTCCACTCCAGTTCATCCCAAGGAGAAGTCAGTGCTCTGTGTGGGCCAGTCACTTTTTTTCCACACTGAAATCAGCCAGCCATTTCTTTATGGAGCTTGGTTTGTGCACTGGTCCACAGTCGTGCTGGAATAGAAAATGATCATTTAAATTAAGTGAATGAGGTAATTGCACAGTGAGTAATGCAGCAAATAACTTTTTGGGGCGGCTGGTAGCCTAGTGGTTATGGCATTCGCCCAGCTATCAGGAAGTTGAGGGTTTGATTCCCAAGACTGTTAAGCACCTCTGAGGTTCCCTTGATCAAGAAACTGTCCCCACGAACTGCTCCTGGCCGCCCGCTGCTTCACTTGGTGAATGGGATAAACGCAGAGGAAGAATTTTGTGCTGTGTGCTGTGGTGTGATCACATAGGACAGATTGGTCACTTTCACTTTTTTCACATTCTTTCCCAAACTGTGTGCACAAAGCATGGCGTTGTCCAAAATATATTGATATGCTGAAGCATTAAGATTGTCCTGAGGTAGATGTAAGGGACAACCTGAGTTCAATAATTAAGAGGTGTGTCCCAGTACTTTTGTCCATTGAGAGTGTGTGAACACATTAATTTCACACTGATACTACTAAATAAAACTAAAGACTGAATACAAATATAATTATTGTAGCAAATAGTGACCGTATGTCAGTGTGTACCTTGCAGAAGTCCAGTTTAAGTTTTACCATCAGAAAACTTGTTTGACTCAGTCTTTCATTAAATTAAATCAGGAGCTGCTGGTGGAATTTTACAAATCCAAACAACGGCTGGAGGAACCGAGGAGAAATCTGGAGAAATGCGTGTTCTCCACACCAGCTCACAAAAACTACTTTCTGCAAACAGAACAAATATTGATCCAGGAGCTGCTCCTGATGTTTTCTTGTTTGTTTGCATTCATTGTATTGTTCTTGTTTATTGTATGCACTTATTTATATGCTTACAGAAATACAATTTATTACATGCTGAGAAAAATGGCTTTTTGCACAAAGTATATATAGAGAGATATGAATGTCTGCGATTAATTCGGCAGTGAAAGTGACCATTTGTCATACGTGAACACACCACTGCACACAGTGTGAACAGCACGAAATTCTTCCTCTGCATT
>JBBPDH010000034.1:0-15300 GCA_037974565.1 Clupeocharax schoutedeni
GAGTTTGTTTCCAACCCACATCACAATCATTCAAAACCTGACCACCCCCCCCCCCCCCAAACCGGTCATTAAAGGAGCAGTCTGGTCTTTTCCAGTCTAACCAGAATCACTGTGGGATCTACTCAACAACAATCCCAATCAAAGGAGCTCAGTTCAATATAAGCTACTGGTTCTTGATTACTTTACATTTTCTGCTGCTGTTGTTATTCATTATTTTATTTGATAAATAATTAAAATATCACTCAACCAAACAACAGAAACAAAATCTTCAGACAAAACAATCCTGACCTTTAAAAGCCTTCAGTGACACATTTCATCAGTAAAAGTGACAATTATAGACTTATATATATATTAATTATAGAATTATAGACTCGTTACTAAATTCATTCTTTTAAAATATACAGTATTAGGCACATGCAAAATAATATTTAACTAATTAGATGAGTAGTGACAGATTTTTTAAAACACTAAATACAACTAAATAGAATACATTCAAATAAAATTATACAGTAAATGTATACAGTGGTTTTATGTTCGGTATATCACTATGTTTCTTGTGGAAGTATTACTGTATTTTCCATCACAAACCTGGTTTGACTCAGTCAGTCCTGCATTAAATTAAATCAGCAGCTGCTAATGGAGTTTCACAAAACCAAACAACGGCTGGAGGAACTGAACCTGTGTTCTCCTCACCAATGCTTTTACTGCTTTCTTGTTTGCTTGCATTTATTCTGTTATCTTTACTGGCAGAAACACACATTAATTATCACACACTGAGAAATATGGCTTTAACAAGCTTTTAGATTGTTCTTTTTTAAAAGTGTTTTTAAATGGAAAAGGGCATAATATTATGATTCTGAATGTAGAACAACCTTCAAGCTTGAAAAAAGATCTCGTTTAAGTTTTAAAAATGGTTCTTCAGTCCCCGGAAAGGTTCTTTAGCACCCTTCAGGTTCTTCTGCAGCATCTTAATTGTAAAGGGTGTGAACATGTTTTACATTCAAATTAAAGTGTTTTTCCATCAAATTAAAGTGTTTTTCCATCAAATTAAAGTGTTTTTGTTGCAGCTGTGGGATCTCAGTTCTTCTCGGTCCTGTTTCAGAGTTTCTGTATTTTTATAAACTCACTGTATATTTAAATTGAATTTGATTATTTGCACATATAAAGAATGCAGTTTCATTCCAGTATTTTGTTTGTTCGCCACCTGAGTGATGATGAAAAATTAAAGTTAAAGTGAACTTTATTGTCATCTCAGCCACAAACACTATAAACAGACAAACAGGTCTGCAGTTTATATTTAAATCAGCATCTCTATGAGTGACAACGGTTCCTTACCAGTGTCTCTTAAATTCCTACACAAGCACCTCATTCTGCTTTATGTGGGACTGTTTACTGATCACCTGAATCAGATCTTATTTAATGAGGAAAAGAATAAAAACACTGCTGTAATCTACACCCTCCTCTTGCAGTGTGACCAGTTGAATGGCAAAACACCACTTGAAGTTCGTCAAAGGTAATTGCTGCCATTTTGTTTAAGAGTGAAAGAAAGAAAAAATTGTTTTCTGTGAATTATTCAAGTTCTGGAAACACTGCATTATTTCTCTTATTTTGATGTTTTGTCATTTCCTTAAAAATTACACTTTAAAGAACAAGATTTATTTGGAAATGAGGAGAAATGTTGTCAGCAGCTCTTAAAAACTAAGGCAAAGCTGTTCAGTTCAATACTTGCACCTATAAGACAAAACCTGAAAAACTGAAACATTTTTGCAGTGGTCACTGTTCTCCAAAGCTGTAGATAGAACCTCTAAATTAGAAGTAAAATATACAGTTAAGTACAAGGTCATTTTTTAACATCCAAAAAATTGTGCAAATGTTTTCAGGTGGAAAGCAACAAAACGGGAATGTAAATTTTGTTTTATATGTGCAAATGATCAAAATAATTTCAAAATAAACAAATATAGCATCAGTCAATCTATCTATCAATCTATCTGTCTATTCTGTCTATCTATTTATCTGTCTATCTGTCTATCTGTCTGTCTGTCTGTCTGTCCATCTATTCATCTATCTATCTGTCTGTCTATCTCTCTCACTCTCTCTCTCTCTATCTCTATCTGTCTGTCTGTCTGTCCGTATTACCTGAACCCTTTAGACTGCAGTACTGATTCTGTACTTTTGTTTTAGTCTGTATTCTTCTTATTTTCTGGTTTGTTTCAATTTTGAAATTCATTTTGGTTTTTGATATTTTGTATGAAAGATGTCCTGATATTTTGATTCCAGAAATCCCTTCATATCAGAGAAAGAAAGAAAGAAAGAATGAAAGAAGGAAGGAAATAAGACTGAGATTCAGCTGGAATTGATGGAGTACATCTTTAGCCTCTGTAGGTGGATGTTCCTCTCCACCGTCGCATGAGAACCATGACGTGGAGGGTGCGATGGAGGGGTGGGGGTGGAGAGGACAGAGGTCAAAGGGCAGAGGAAGAAAGGAGGAACATTTTTGGAGGAAGGGAATTGGTTGGGGGTGGGGGGGTGCAGAAAAACAAAAAGGCAAAACCTGCCCAGGACACTCAGCTCTTTCAGTTGTTCTCTCGTTCGCTCCACACACAGGAGCGAGGAGAAGAGGAGCTCAGAGAATTTAATCCGTTCAGGAGAACCCATCGTCCATCAGACGCAAGACGATAATCTCTTTAATCCCTTTACTCTTCACACATACCGTCGAGAACGTTCTCTTAGTGTTCTTCCAACAGACAGACAGACGGACGGACGGATCTCATTTGGTTCCCAAGAGGAAACATGGGAGATAATATTTTTTGTCTTTGTTTTACTACATTTTGATTGAAATTATATATATGGGTGTGGGATGTGTGTGTGTGTGTGTGTGTGTGTGTGTGTGTGTGTACATGTGTATGTGTATATGTATACATATATATACATATAGAGAGAAATATATAAAGTTTGTTATATATATTAAAAAATTACAGTAGAAACATGAAAGTTTGAATTAAACTAAATGTTTTGCACTTTTAGTTAGATGAACTAAAATGTTTTAAACCAATTATATAAGGGAAATGTTCATTCAAATTAAAGTGAAGCTGGGATCTCCCCTTTTTGTAAAATAAAACAAAAAATACCAAGAGATTACAGAGATTAGTTGCATTAGTGACAATATTCTGGACTCTGTTGTGTAATTGGTGCTGTTTTAATAATGGAAATTAACTGAAATTAATTGTTTAAATTGGTTTATTCTGCAGTTTGTTAAGAGTAAATGATAAAAGGGCCCCACATCCGCTTAAGGGTCGAACACATTTGGGAAAAGCTGAGTATAAATGGAAAGACATCTGAAAACTGAATGTTCCCTACAGACAGGTGTAGTCTAAAATATTTGGTTAGTTTTTAAATACTGTAACCTTAATCTCAATAAATAGAGATTGTGTCTCAAGATTTAAACACCTTTTTCAGTAGATTATAAAGACACTGTTACTGAATAATCTAAATCATTTTGTGTCTGATCATTTTTAGAAGATTCGGATCAGGTTTTAGATCTAGATAGATTTTAGGTTCTTAGGTTTTTTTTGGTGTAGTTTTTATTTCACTGTTAAAGCCACCAGAATCAAAAGCAAACTTTTGTTTTGCTATTTTTTTGTACCTTTTCTGAACAGAAATATTTATTTTTCATTTGTAACTGAAGCATCACCTTAATAAAACATACATTTTTAATGTGTGTGGACGCAAAACAGAAACCATAATTGATCTTTTACTGAGTTTAATTGACTAAAACAGTCTAAATTAATTAAAACTGTCAGGACAACAAAATGTGTTCAAAAATATTCTGTTCGTTCAATACTAGTGATAAGTAAAACGATATATTCCTATTTAATAATATTATATATTTTAACAGATTATTGATGTTATTCTGTCTTGATTTATTGCATCATTCATTTGGTTTATTATTATTAAATTGGTCAATATTTTAAGTTCATAGACATGACACTGACACTTTTTGAGGATAAATTCATTTAAATTTAATGGTTCACTGAAAGATATACAAAGAATACTTAGGAAAAATTATGATGATTATTTGTTTTTACCTCAAGCTTATCTTTAATATTAAACTTTATCTATTTGCCCATCTTTCTGTCTGTTTGCCCATCTTTCTGTCTGTTTGTCTGTCTATCTATCTATCTATCTATCTATCTATCTATCTATCTATCCATCCATCCATCCATCCATCCATACAGCCATCCATCCACAACAAAATGAGCGTAAGGATCTGAGACACTTGAGAAGAACTGAACTGTAAAGTCTGGATGACTGAACATCTCCAACGCCGCAGGTCTTCTGGCATTCAGTGACCAGAACTTACTAAAAGTGCTCCAAGGAAGGAGAACCGGAGAACCAGCAGAACAGGATCCTGGACCTCCAAGGTTCACTGGTGGCCAATGAGAGTGAAAAACAACATGTCTATAACTGTAATACTGTATAACAAACTAAACTGAACTACTAAAGAAGTTCCTGCTACTCTGATAGAAAGGAGCCAGAGCACATAGTGCAGCTCCCACTGTTGCGTATGGGGCTGTGTAGCTGCAGAGTACCCATGTTAACCCCTGTCCACAACCCAAAACTCCTACAAAGGACATTTGAGGCTGGACACTGGAGGGATGGAGGATGGTGGTCTGGTCTGATGTGGACAACCAGGTGTGCATCTTACCTGGAGAGGAGACAGTGCTAGGATAAAGAAGGCAAGGCAGTGAGAGCCCTGTAATGCTCTGAGTGATGTTCTGCTGGAGAACCTTGTGTCCTGTGTTAATGGGGAAGTTACTTTAACACCTAAACACTGCAGACCAGGTTCAGCCCCTCATGGAGATGGTGGTCCCTAAAATTAAACATATAAATAAGTTTAAAAAACATAAGACGTATTATTCTGTGTCAACATGAGAAAAAAAGAGAGAGAGAGAGAAAGAGAGAGACACAGACAGACAGAGGGAAGAAGAAAGAAAGAAAAACAATGATTGGACAATGAAACAAAGAAAAAAACGATGAAACAAGAATGACAAAATTAAGCAAAAAATAAAGGAAAGAAGTAAAGAACTAAATAGTGAGAAAATAGTATGACACAGAAAAGAAGGGGACATAGTTTAGGAGAGAGAAGGAGAACGAGACAGAGAAAGCAAAGCTGCGAGGAGGGAGAGAGAAGGAGAAAAAACAGTAAAAGAGGAAGGAACAAAGTTTAAAAGTAACAGAGAAATAGAGTGAAAAATAAAGAAATAATAAGAGACAGAAAAAAGAGTGAAAGAAAAATAGTAAGAGAGAACATCGTACAAGTAGAAACCAAGTAGAAATATATATATAGAGAGAGAGACAAAGACGGAAAGATTGAGAGCATCCCTCCTCTTCCTTCTAGTGAATTCATGGCTTGGTCTCAACATCAAACACTTCCCAGTGATTCAGCTGCACAATCAGATCTCTTCAGAATGAGGAAGAGGGAGAGAGAGAGATGGAGGGATGGAAGGATGGGGGCCGTGGGCCCTTTCCCACCGGACAATACCATTATTTCAGCTCCCTTGGCCAGGAATGCCAGATTTCACAGCCCACTACCCTCCTCCAGATGTCAATCAGAGCACCATGAGGCCATCAGGCGCCTCCCTGTGCCCACCCCCCTCTGGCTAGGCCCACCCTGGAGCCCCGGACCCCCCAATCCAGTGGACAAGACCACCTTGTCCAACATGTGTTTCCTCTGCTGATACATCAGTCAACAATGAGGAGTGCAGTTTGGACACAAAAAATGTTTGTGCATATATTTTATTAATATTTATATTATATGAATATTAATATTGTATATATATGCACCAATATATAAACACATGCATATGGGTGTGTATGTGTGCATTAATATTAAATTCAACATTCAACTTTTTGCTCTTAGTTAGTTCAGTACCATGAGTTTGAAAAGTGTTTTACATACACAAACACACACACACACACACACACAAATTATGATCAGCATCTGCTTCCCATATTTGCTTTCTCAAGCTGCACTTATTTTATAGCCAAACAGATAACCTTTAAAGTATTCTTTATTTGTATGATAATAATATGAAAAAGAAATTGTAAGGCTTTCATATAGTAAAAACTTATTACACTAGCCTATAGTGAGGATAAATAATAATAATAATAATAATAATAATAATAATAATAATAATAATATTTAATAATAGTAATAATAATAATAATAATAATAATAATAATAATAATAATAATATGGTTCGGAATTGAATGAATGAATGAAACTGAGTAGTAGTAGTAGTAGTAGTAGTAGTAGTAGTAGTAGTAGTAATAATAATAATAATAATAATAATAATAATAATAATAATAATAATAATAATAATATGGTTCGGAACTGAATGAATGAAGCTGAGAAACTTTTGTGAATGAAAAAATAGAAACGTCTCGAGTTTGTTGTTCAATTAAACTTCTCCGTGGTGACGTCATTCAACGGAGCTCACAAAACTGACCAATAGCGCGACGACTAGCGCAAGAGTTGGCCAATCGGTGCGTCGCATTTAAATGAGGATTTTTTTAACACCCGTATTGATACGGACACGACTCCCTGCGCTCTGATTAGTTGACGACATCGCGACTCCTGTGCTGCGATTGGTTGCTAACTCTCGTTCTAGAATGACGATCGGCCCTTGGAGTGCGAACAAATCAGCCAATCACAGCGTGGGGGCGGGGCATTTAGCTTGCACCGTTGGCGAGAATCTGTTTGTGGCCAATCACGGCGCAGAAGGGGCGGGGCTTGTGCTGAATACGGGTGGGCGGGACGACACAACGTGCTCTGGCTGGATCTGAATGTCAACTAGTCAAAGATGGAGCCTTAAACGTTGAGGGGCGGGAGAGGGGGGTGCGATTTTTTTCACTTATTTATTGTTTAATTCGTTCATTTACTTATTCATTATGAACCTCGGAAGGAGAACGAAACAACGTTTTTTAGTTCGAGGGGAGAAAAAAACGAGAAAATTAGAAAATAAGAGGTTTTAACAGCTCAACTTTTCACTCCCCCTCCCACTCCCTCCCACTTTAACCCTCCCCGCTCTCTCTCTCTCTCTTTCTCTCTTTTTATTCTTTCTTCGTTTTTTTGCTTCAGAGAGTGTCCCTCCCTTTGACTCAAGGTGCCATTCATGAACATTTGAAGGCCTTTATTTGGGCAGCAGGACTGAAGAAGTTAATTTAAGGATGGATGGATAAATGCATGTATGCACGGATTTTTTCGGGTGGGGGGTGTAGATGGAGGAGAGGTTGCAAAAAATTGGACACGTTTTAATGAAAGGAGAAAACCCCTGTCGTCAAGACGAGCCTCCCGGACCACCACGCTTCGACAGGACCGGGTACGAAGAAACGCTTAAAAATAATGAAACCCCTTCACGACTGTCATTGAACGACCACTTAGCTTCAGCTAGCTGGTCACACACACATGCATAAAACTAAACGTGCGTTTGTGTACTGCAAGCCAAATAAGCTCGGAGCGTCTCTCAGGTCAGAAAAAAATCAGATTTGGCGAATATTTTCCAGCTTTATCTGTTTTTCTTCTCGAAGCAGAGGGTCGTCGCTGGAGCTGAAGCTAAAGGCTCTCCTTTAGCACCCGATGACCATGGGCTCGAATGTTTATTTCCTCTTTTTATTAGTTAAAAAGTAACACGGGCGAGTTTAAAGGCTTCGTTTCGTTTAATCTAACGCTCGTTTGTTTGTTTATTAAGTTGTTTTATTTGCTGTTCGACGCACGTGCGTGGACCAATTTTGGGCCAGTCTGTTCGTATTTTAGCCTCCAGAACTTTTCTTTTTCGTGGAAATCCAGTCTCACTCCTTCTTCCAACTCGCGTCTTTCTTGCTCTGTACAAACTGGCACATTCATTAATGTTTTTTATTCATTGTTTTTGTTTAATATGTCGTTATCATCACCCATTCCTACAGGTTGCAGCGTGTTTCTATGATTAGCACTGTCTAATCCCACCTTCTGGCTGCTCAGGGCTTTTTTTCTTCTACAAATTAATTTTATCTTATTGTTTTGAATGTTTTCCCTTGTTTTGTGTCATAATAACTGACCCCGGGCCTGTTGGAAATGCCAGCGGTTTTCACTGTTCCAGCAATGCAGAAGAGGAACAGTGTGTTCAGTGGGGCCAGACTGAGGATGTGAAAGTTGTCTTGCCCACTTACTCAACTCAGAATGACTTTGGAGAGAATTTCCAACAGATCAGAGCCCAAAACATTCAAAGGAGCTCTTAAACATTTAGTTTCATACAAGGCCATCAAGGTCCCCCAAGAGTTCAGTTCTGTATGTAAATTTGGAATTTTCTTATTTATTATGTAATGATTTTGGATTTTTAAAAATGTGTTTATGGCTCAGTTTTTTTTTTCTTCTCCAAAAGTTGGATTTCCTTGAAGTGTAGATGCTCTTCTGCATTAAGGCAGAATTTCAATTGGTGCCTGATTGTAAGTGATTTCTTAAAAAGTCGCGGTGATTAAATTGGGCTCAGGAATCTGTACCAAGCCAGTTGATTGGTTGGGGTCTGATAAGTGTGACAAGACGGAGGAGAAGGATTGGCTGGGGAAATGGTGTCAGAGGGCCTGTGTTGACCGTGTTTCTTGTCCGTTGCCCTTTTTCTGTTGTACTACTGTGAGCGTTCAGAAGAGCAGTGCAATATTAAAAGGGCATTGGCTGAAAGATCAGAGACCTCCGATTCTCCACCGCCTGAACCCCTCACCCCTCTGCTCATCTGACAGGCTCCAGTGTGTGGGAGTACAGTGGGGGTCTGAGGGTGGTGGGGGCACCTGTTAGGCCAATAACTCTGAAATGTTTTGTTTTTCTTCTGTTACTGTATGTTCCTGGTTCAAAGGTTGCAGGGGCTGTTTTTCTACCTGTAGTTCTGATTCACAGAAGAACAAGAACATGCTACATTGTTTGGGGTCAATCCAGACAATTTAGGACACTTTTGGAAAAAAATGATGTAAAATAATGGAGTAAAATAAGTAGCTTTTAAATGGTATTGTTTTGGTAAATATGTAGGTAAATGCAGAGACATGGTTGTGATTCAAAGAAGAACAAGAGCATGCTTCACCTTTTTAGGATAAATACAGACAATGTGAGACATTTTGGAAAATAATGTAAGTTAATTTAAATGGCATTGTTTTTGGTAAATATGCAGAAACTGCATGTTCTAATTCACATAGGAACAGGCACACGCTACACCTTTTAGGGTTGGTTCAAATATTCTGGGACACTTTAGGTGGAAAAGTGTATGCAAAAGTATTAGTAAAATATGTTGTGCTGATTGCCATGAAACAGAAGCATCATTTATATTGCTTTGTTTTAGATTACATTTGTTGGTGAGTGTGTAGAGGCTGTTTTTCTGCCTGTAGTTCTGTGTAATAACATGTTACACCTTTTTGGGTCAATTCAAATATTCTGTGGCTCTTTAGGAAGACATTTAAGCTAAAAAAGGAGTTAAACAGAGTAATGTAAGTCCTAATTGACCAGAAACAGTAATAGTGCTTTGTTTTAAATAAACATGCAGGGAATGCTTATATTTTGATTCACAGGTGAACAAGATCATGCTGCACCTTTTTGGGACTTACTGGGACACTTTAGGAAAGGAATACTGGCACAAAAGGCGTAAAATATGTTGTCCTAATTGACCTGAAACCGTAGTTGCACTAATCACTTTGTTTTGGCATTTATTTGTAGCAATTTAAATGAGACAATTTCTGCTTCACGGCATTATTTATTCACATGCATTCTAGGCAATACCTCACACATGCATGCCTATAAAATGCTAAAAATGTCCATAAAAATGCTTAAAAAGGGACAGTTATTACTCAAGTAAAAATTGCTGTTTCACAGCGTAATATAGAGCTCAATAACCAACTATACTTCTTAATTTCAATTGTTCCACAAGTTAATGTTTTAGGTACATTACATATAAAAATACATGTAATGAGGGGCAGTAGTTATAGGAAGTTTGTGTGCTGAACTGGACCTGAAAATGTTGTGGTTAAATGTACAGGCACGGTAGCTTGTCTTATACTACAGTAGGCACTCATTTGTTTCTGCTAATTTCTTAGCGGGTTTTTCTTTTCCTATTCTTTTGCCCTTTTTCTATTTGTAAGTGTGTTGTGGTGAGTGGTGTGAAGCCCTTGCTGTCAGTAAGAGATGGGCTTGTGCCCTTTTTGGCTGCAGAAGTAGAGCGTCCCTGTGTCCGCGTGCTGATGTGCTGAGGTCAGCTGCTCTGACGATGTTGCACTACTGTAACATCCATTCTAGCAGTGCAATAGTATTGTCATAGCATTTAGCCTCCGCCTGCTCTCGGCTAACAGGGGGCCAGGGACATCGGGCTGGGTCTGTCAGGTGGTGTACCCAAGTTAGTAATGCTGAAGGGGGTGTGTATGTATGTATGTGTGTATATATATATACACACACACATACGCAGGTGTATACACGCACTCTATTTCATAAGTCTATATACATTTTCATTTTTCTATGCAGTTTGCATCGCAGTTGACCTTCATATTCTGTGAATGTTTCTTGATGAATGGTCTAATAGAAATGCTTTAGAATTTAATATAAATTAACTTGCATTACAAGTCAATAACACTTTAGCTATCTCCTGTAAAGTTTTTGCTTTGGAGATATTTGGGCTTTTTTTCTGGACAGCAGTGATATTTTCTGATTAAATTAGCATTTACAACTTTAACGAACCTGAGCTTCCTGAGAAAATATCTTACAAACAAATGTTGCTCCACAGTTTAGTTCTGTCTATCGCTATTGGTCCTTATCAAGTCATTCTCCATTTCAAGGAACACAAGTATTGTGATAAAAATATTTTTGTCCTGAAGACATCTTTATTCTAATTAAACCTTTGGATTCCAACCCTTGTTCTTTCTAAATGACACCAAAGGAAACCAATTTCATGTTGTAGAACACGTCTCCAGAAAATAACCTTATTTGTTCTATGTTTATATTTTGAACTGGCCTTTTAAAAACATCCTTTAAATGACACAAGTAATTATTGAAAACTACAACTCTGTATTACTGTACAACACCAATCCTGCTCTCTGTTAAAACCTGTAACTTTACATCACAGTTTGAATAAATGTGTTCAGTTCAATTTTTCTGAATTTGACTGTTTTTATTTAAGAAATAAATGTACATAGTTCAGTATTTTTCTATAGAATATTGATCAAAAATTCCAAATTATATGATGTATGAACCAATATAAGTGTTCCAATATAAGTTAACGAATATATTAATTTCTGCATTTTAAGAAATAGACAACCTGTATTTATAAGAGCAATGAAGTCTTATGAAATGTGTGTAAAACAATTTTAAAAATTGGACATAAACAGAACAAATTATAAGAGAGGACACGGTGTCCTTCCCCCAGGGTCTGTAAGTGTTTTGGTTCTGTTTGCTGCCTCATGTCATGGTGTGTAGGTAAAGCAGAGAATAGAAGGGGCAAAA
Source organism: Clupeocharax schoutedeni (assembly GCA_037974565.1). Classification (NCBI taxonomy): domain Eukaryota; kingdom Metazoa; phylum Chordata; class Actinopteri; order Characiformes; family Alestidae; genus Clupeocharax; species Clupeocharax schoutedeni. The sequence continues at coordinate 11,510 of JBBPDH010000034.1, forward strand.
TAGAGGTGCATGGGGTGGGTATGGTGCAGGTCGGGGGGGGGGGGGCTGTTTTCAGAGGAATGTAGGGAGGCAGGTCCAGTTGTGTGAAGGGATGGGGGAGGGGGAGGTCAGGACAGGGGGCCCAGGACTGCTAAATGCCTCTCTGCATCGCTGACTGCCTGAATCCACTCTACACTACAATACAAAGCTCAGAAGTGTGTGTGTGTGTGTGAGAAAGTGCTAGAGGGCCGTTTGGTTAATGCAGTGACTATAAAAGGTGCTCCAAGTCTCTACATGCCTCAAACATTTAAACCTGTTAAGATCCAAACTTTCAGGTGAAGCCCACTTACATTCCTGCATCCATCTGCGTCCTGTTTAATTTTTTTTTTGCTGTTTACCTCTGCCTGTGTTCAACAAATGTTTGGTTGTTGACATGCAAAAATCCACTGAAACACAGTCTGGAAATAGTTTACGTTTTTTTTGCCATCACCATAAAATCTGATTATTTACAGCAGGATTTTAGGCATGGCCGTGCAATATGTGTCAGGTTAAACGTTAACCCATCTTATCTATAGGGCCGAGAGGGAGGGCAGCACCCTCAGCCACTTGGGCAAAGAATGCAGCTTGTTGGGGCGTGTTTGAAATGGCTGCTGGGAAATTGTGGAATGCGAGGAATGGACGATGAAGATGATGTGTGCCTGCAAAACCGTCGGCCAGCAGAAAACGCTTAAACACCTTCTCTTACAGAGATTAAGCAAAAGGCAAACCAAAAAAAAGTTTTTTTCTGAGCTTACGTCATGTTAAAATGCACTGATAATGCCCAAGTGTGGATTATAAGAATTTCCAATAGTTCTTGACCATTGGTTCTGCTCTGAAGTCCATGCTTCGGAAACCAAAGCGCCAAATTGTAGGAACTTGTCTTTAAAAAAAGACAACGAAAAAATTGTCTTTGCCGAAGAGTACAAATAATCTAAAACTAGTTTTTGAGTTACATGTAATCTGCTAACCAGTGGTATAGACGTTCTTTAGGCATCAACTTTGATTTCCACCTCTTACTTGCTTTAACTGGTTGCAATGTGAGGAAATTAATAGAAATTAGTGGAATCTTTTGCTTTGCTGTTTAAAAAGTCATTTTCCTGAGAAACTAATGTTCTGAGTTCAGAGAGTAATGAATTCCCACAAAAGGTCAATTAACCCTCATCTTAAATTTAGATTTACTAACATACTTTACACTAGGGATCAATTTGATCCCAGTAATTTACACCTATAGAAAAGTGTTGAAATGTAAATTTCCCCCTGAGTTCATGTGATTTAAATACTTATATGTTCTATACAGCTAATACAGGTCAATTCTGATTAATACAAAAATGAGTACAAGACACTAAAAACATACAGGTACCTTTAAAAAGGTTGCATCTGCTTGTTATTCACTTAATTACCAAAAAACCCCTTTCTTTACTAAAACATTTGCAGTTGTTCACCTTTTTTGCCGTTATTGACCAGAAAATATATTTGTATTCATCACTACTGACCTAAAAGCCACATAAAATAATGTGGATCGCCAGACAAGTGTTAGATATTCAATGAGCTACTAAGTGATGAAAAAGTTAGTGCATTTAAAAGATGTCTAGAATCACCACACAACCAGTTAAAGGAGTCAGACATGCACTGTTACAGATTTCATCTTATAAAGGAAACTTGTTTTATGACATTTTCATTTATAGTGCTTCACTCGACAACTTCCTGATGCTTAATAAGAAGGAGTTTTTGCAGAGTTTTGCAGTTTTTAAAATGGATAAATGGTTTCTTTTGTGTTTACCCAGTTTGTTCCCATTAAAATGTAGTAATTTCATATGAAGCAAAAGGTGCATTTATTTAGAGATATTAAACTTTTAATTGGGTCATAGTGAGCCCAAACAGTATGGTTTAAGAAAGTGTTTCATGGACAGAGCTAAAACTCCAGTTTAACTAGTAAATAAACAGGCCAAAACTACAGTTTAACCAGTAAAATAAACAGTCTAAAAACCCAGTTTAACCAGTAAAGGAACGGGCTAAATCTACAGTTTAACCAGACACTCTAAAACTTAGGTTTAATCAATAAATTTACACTATAAAACCCCAGTTTAACCAGTAAAGGAACAGGTTAATCTTGTGTGGCCACGTTATGCAGGCTGGGTGTGGGTAGAGCTACCGTATAGTTGTATTTTCAAAGAGTTTTGACTCTGTTGGGCCTTCTTCAGACCATCAAAACAGCTTCAGCTTTAGTTTTACTCGTAGCAACAGAAAAGTCTGTTTTAATTCAGAATAAACAAATATAAACACGAAAACGGACGAGCTAACAGTCCGCTAAACAGCACGAAAACATGCTAACGACGATGCAGGTGGAAAATATGCACATTACACTGCATCCCTGGCTGTGGTGAGCATTTTTCACTATAAGTAACTAAAAAAAATTCTAAAACATGTTTAAAATCACACTGTGGCCTAGGCGAGGCCTACTGGGTCATGAATCTACGAATCTTGTCGCAAGGCCGTTTTGGTGCTGTTGGGACCAAATCAAACGCCAGAAAAACAGACTGACCAGCTGTCTGCGTCATATATGTTGTCGCTTTCATTAATATAGATAAAGCGTTTTTGTTTTTGTAGTGTTTTCGTTTTCGCTGTGGGATGAAGAGGCTGTTGTGGCGAAACTGGTGTGGTTGAATCTCATTTAGAACAGGGCGCTTCCACAGCAGCGCAGCGAGGAAACACGGAGTCTGGAGACACCCAGCGGCCACAGCGCGGCACTGCGCCCCCACTGACACTTTAATATAGTCATAATGTAGTGCAATACTATATATATCTGCCTATATGTCCATCTGTTCGGAGTCTGTCTCAGTCTGTCTATTTTTCTGTCTGTTTGTCTTTCTCTGTCTAAATGACACACTGAAAGAAACCTGATTTCTTTTTATTTCTTAAATATTTGACTCTAATCTGTGTTTTACAAATATTAACTAGCATTTGTGTAATATCAAAATCATAGTTTATATTTATTACATGACCACAAAACAGAAAAATGGTTTAACATTTAGTTTTACATATAAAATACACCAGATAGCTTAATTACACATTTTATGATTTTTATTCAGTATACCAGAAAGTAAAAAGATACAAATCTTTAAAGAGAAAAAAAATCTAAATTTTATATGCAAGTCTTAGAAGAAACAGTTTGTAAGAAGGAGAATAACAGGTTTTTATAAAGTTAAACTCACTACCACGTCTGATGAACCTGTATCTTTGTTTTAAAACAAATAATAATAATAATAATAATAATAATAAAAGCCACAACAGCAAAGAACGCAAGAGATTGGGAAACCAGTTGTGGGTTTCAAAGCACATAAAAGCAAACAATGCAGACTTATGATGATATAAGAAAGTATACTGGAAATCTTATTATAAGGAATATAAGAAACAAAGAGGAATAGCAAATATATTAAATCTTAAACAGAAAATGTGTTTGAAGTTACTTTGAAGCTGATCTGCAGGATATAAATGCACTTACAGTGTGGTCCACCTCTGGCCAGAGCTGCCCAGTGCTGAGCACACCAGTCCTGCTTATTTTAATTAATTCTTGCTCCCAACACACCTGATTTAACTAATCAGCTAATTAACAAAGTTCCCCTAGGCTGAAATAGATGGGAAAACACAAACATTTTAAGGAGTGCTCCAGGGCCAGAGTTGGAAACACAGTTCTGACACCTGAGACGAACTGGAAGCTCCAGATTGCTGAAAATAGTTCCGCCTTTGTAGAATATCATTCTGGTTGGAGTTTA
>JBBPDH010000034.1:18469-32454 GCA_037974565.1 Clupeocharax schoutedeni
ATATTCCAGCAGCGGATGACAAGTGTGGCTGTTTGTCGGCCATCTTGGATTCAGAGGAGTTTCACTTATAGTTACAAACACTTACCACTGAATAAACCTCAATGGAGGGGTACAGCAGAGAGCATTCTAATGGCTGATATGCAATTCCACCACATAAGCCATTGCATTTGGGAGAAAATGACTTTTAAACAGTTGTCCACTGTAGAGACCGTTATGCACCAGAGGGTTAATAAAACACATTGTTTTAAAAATATGATTTATATAATGTGATATTATAATGTAGTAAACATTTTCTAGAGTAAAATACTTATTTCAGAACAATTATTTCAGAAAAAAATGTAACCCCAACTTCCCTCCCCATAAAACTGATTAAATAAGAAATAATTAATAAACATTAATACAAATTATTTAATAAACTCAAATCCCTTACAGACACACACAAACACACACACATACACGCATATATATATATATACACACACTCTTACATACTCTTATTACATATGTAAATCATGAAAGGGTCTTCCTACTTTTTTTTTTTTTAGAAGAGTTAGAAAGTAATCTCACAGAAAACAAATAAATTGCACTGTCTGGTCAGTGTTTTGTGCTACTTCTGCACAAAATTGCATACATCTGTTATAGTGGCTATAAAATAGTGATGAGTTTGTAGTTTTTCCACCTGACCATTTATTTCAGAGACAGCAGAAATGTACTCTTGTTTAACACTGGAAAGTTGTTGAGTGAACAACTGTAATTATAATGATGTTAGATGGCTAAAGGAGAATTCACAGACAAAAGATGAAGACAACAGTCTGGCTCATTTAGAAAACACTGAAACATGTCATATTTCATTTTTGTTCAGCCATTTAAACTCAAGCTGTTCTCCTAAACTTTATACCCCATTTCTGAAAATGTACATCATATAAATCAATGCAGCATTAATGTAATTAACACAATACATAATTTAATTAACAACTCTATCCGTCTCTGAAATAATATAATTGCAATATGCAAATGAGCCTCTAACCACCACAGTGTTTCTGACAGACTGACCAATCACAGCTCCAGATGAGTTATTGGGTGTTCTGATGAGTCGAGGTCTTCATGAGACCCAACACAAGTATTGTAATTTTAATCATGAACCATCAAAGGCACTGTCTGGCCAAGGTGTTTTTAAAGTGCCTTAAAACGCCTTCTTTATTTTCTTCTATTTAATTTTTTATCTGATGTTTGATGGGATATAAGCATTGCCATTTTCCAATCTCATAAATAAACAGGCTGCTTTGGTTACTGTGCCTTTAAGACCTTTAAGATGATTTATGTAATTATATCTTTTCTGATCAGTTGCAGGTAATTTAAAAGACAGCAAGAAACTAAACCGCTGGGCGATGCTAAACCGCCGTAGCTTGAATAAGGAGATTCATAAACACAGGGGGTCACTTGGGAGAAATTGTGTAGTGAGACGCAGCATAAGAATATGCAGAATACGCAGTAACGTGCTGAAACAGTGAGGACCCACTGGGCCATTTACTATACTGAACGTCACTGCAGTCACAACATGTAGCAATAAAACTGCTATACTGATATTCTATCCATATTGTGCAGCTTAAAATATATAGAATATCGAATATATAGAATAAAACTGCTCACCACTGTTTTACCATTTTATTTTTTTATTTAAATGTTTGGCCAATTTTTGCCCACACCACAAATAAAAATAATACAAGATTTAGGTCAGCAGAAACAGTACTTGGGTACATTCTATATGTAAACAAATATCTCGCTGCACCTTCAGCAGAACTTTCTGGAGTGTTTACAAAAAAAACAAACAAACAAAAACACTAAAGGTTGTGTGTAACCATCATTGCACCATTTAATGGCACGTCAGTCTGGGTCAGCTGTGCTACTGCATTTCAGTCAAAACATAACACTAATCTCAAAAACATCATAGATGGAGGTCCTACTGCTGGTGATCTTCTCAAAGACCCAGAGAGGCCTTCAAGAGTGAGGCTATATCATCAGGAATTTCTTCATCACCTAAAGGATGAGCAGATAAAAGAACATTGCCATTAAGTGGTTTTAGATCAAACTGGCTGAGTTACATTGTAAGCCACAGTAAAATACTACATATACACACACGTAACATCAATACACAAAATTTCATTCGGAGGAATGAAGGAATGGTCTGTCAAAAACTGTAATTTACATGACCATCTACTAATATAGTGGATTAGCCAAGATCTAGAGTCTAAATTTTGTCACTTTAGCTTAGAACCAGACAATGGAAGTCCATTGTTACCCAAACTGTCTGAGTGAAAACACATCCCTAAAACGTCTCTGAAACCACTCAAACCACATCCAGCTCTTAATTAAGGTTGATCAGACTTGAGGATGTGGTTTAGGACACAGTATGACTTACTGTGAACTGTAAAATGAACTCAACTTCAACTCTACAGACAGCCATTTCAGACAATGCCAGGGCTGGTTTGTGAAAGTAAACCCTGTTGTGTAAAAAGGCAGCAACTTGAGAACAACACATGAACGTCTCCTCATTTCAAGTATCAGAATTCAACATCTGTCAGATATTATTCTTCTAAAGCAAGTATCTGTTGAAAATGAGTCTGATATCACTTGGGGTCACAACTTACTTATTGAACACTGGTGCATTTTATCATTTTATTTTCTTTGTATTTCCTATAATGCAGTGCCTTTGTTACAGAACAGAACATTCCACATTCACATTCAAAGGTTCATGATCATTCCTGCAATGTCATCTGAACCTATGTGCCTAAAATGAGCTCACCCTCCTCAGTGGCTGTCATGTCCTGCTCTAGTTTGAGCTTCCTCTGGCCGATGCGGAGCATGGCGTCCTCTATGGAGTCCTTGCTTATCAGCTTGATCACTTTAACAGTTCTGCAGCGGGATACAAGCATTCAGATCCAGAGGACACAGACAAAAATACTGTTCATCCAACAGACTGTATTTTTATAATATGTCAAAGTCAAGAGATGCCCGATACCACAGACAGATAAAAGGGAACAGTTATTTTTAACAAACATTAAAATTGTCATTTGCCCTTCACACTGTGTGAGCATTTCACAGTGAATGGGCCAAATAAAATGGTCCCAGATTACTTTGAATAAAATCGTATTACATTTGCATACATTACAAAGAGGACCTTTTTCCCTTCTCCTATTACTTTCGCGAGGCCTCATTAAACATAGTGAAAATTTGCTACTCCTGTCCCAAACAGCTGTCAGTCAATGTAAGCTTTCCTGTATTTGTGCAATAACAAGCTTTCAGTCTCTGACCTGGTTTGGCCGACACGGTGGCAGCGGTCCTCTGCCTGTTTGTCATTATAAGGGTTGCAATCTATATCATGAAGGATGACCACATTAGCGGAGGTCAGGTTGATGCCCAGTCCCCCTGCCCTAGTGGAGAGCAGGAACACAAAGATGTCCTCATCCGTGTTGAACTGGTCGATCAGCCCGATTCTGTGAAAAGAAGCCATGCATTGTTTGTTCTATTTTGGAACACGTATCCCCAGAGGTACCCTCAATGATACTGGAGGAATAACAAAAAAACTCTCACATTTACTCATGCATATTATCTGTCTATTACAGGCTCCTCAAATTACCCACCTGTCACTCATGGGTGTGGAGCCATCCAGCCGGATGTATCTGTGCCTATAGTGTTTAAGCAGAACCTCCAGAATGTCCAGCATCATGGTGAATTGACTAAAGAGGACCACCCGGTCACCCTGAGGGACAAAAGACAAAAATGCATTGACTCATTAAATGGTCAATCATTCATTGTGTGTCTTTAGCAGACAGAGCCAATGCCTAAAAAGTAAAAAAAAATTGTGTCCAAGACAATATCAAGTCCAAAGAGGATAAAGTCTAGGTAAAGACAGAGTCCAAAGAGGTTCACGACCGAGTCTACAGAAGTTAGAGCCCAAGTCAAGACCAAGTCCAAAGAGGTTCGAGTCGAAGTCAAGACTGAGTCCAAATGAGAGAGGCGGACTTAAGACCGAGGAAGGCAAAAAAGAATTCTCTTCTAGACTCACTAGTCTGTTTATAATGTGTGTGATGCTGACTAGACTATTTTCTACTGTAAGATCATTTTCACTACAATGATCAAAAGGTGAGTACAATGTAATAAAACAGTATGATCAAAGTAGACAATATTACTTACTTTAAATTGAGCAGTTACATTCTATTCACTTGTCTATATTGAGTCATGAAAATGAGCATGGACGCAAGGTGACACAGGCATGTGTTTGGTTACCAGGCAGCCAGTGACAGAGCTTCTACTAGTTGTACAGAAATAATGTTCGCGTTCCGAACAAGCTCTCTTAATGATTTTGTCGACCGTTACAGCTGTTTTGGATTCGTTAAGGACGTGAGTGGTCTCAGGTCCTGTCAGGCACTCTAGTCCTGCCTTATACGTGATGCTAATGGCTAAACACTACCTGCTGAGTTCAACACCCCACACCTGTTCTTTGAGGTCCGTCAGAAGCTGTGCAAGAAGGCGGAGCTTCCCTGAGTCCAGCAGAAGGTCCATGTCCAGCTGGTGCTCCTGCAGTGCCGTGTACTGCTGACACAGCCGATGAAGCTCAAAGTCCGACATCACAGACATGTCCTCCTTTATCAGATCCGGATTAGACTCACGGTGACTGGGCTCCTACAAGCCAATAAAACAGGATTAAAACTTTAAAGTAGTAACCATTTACTGTTTGGACAGAATGTTTCCCCACAAATTCTCGTCATTCAGAAAAGACCTGAGGCTCTTTTTTTTGTGAGTTCTGAGGCTCTTTAAAGTGAGTTTTGCTCACTTTAATTTCATGTTTAGCTTGTAGTTCATGTCTGTTCATCATATTTACAACCCATTCAAACAGGGTGTAGGTTTGATTTTGACATTGATGGGGACACTAAAGTGGTAACTTTACTCCAGCCACAGTGCATAACTAACATCACTCATAATTTAATATTAAAGTACATGTACATAGTAAATATGGGGAGGAACCTACAGGCTGGTACTGCCATCAACATAACAGATAATGAAGTACTGTAATCACACAATGCAAGAAATTTGTTTTGTCACCTGACTGGAACCTTGAAGTACACTTTAAGCCAGAAACTGTTACCTTTTCAAACCAATGATCTTGAAATGTGTATTTCAATCAAAACTTAAAAATACTATTAACTATATCAACTGTATCATAAATACAAGAATGGGCTATCGCAGTACTTTTTGAGTGCAACACTAGTCTCTAAATGAATGAACACCAAACGTGATGTGTTCCATCATTTCAAGTGCAGAATTTTTAGTATAAACTCGTCCTCTTTCTCACCTATACACACAAAAAACTGTACTGAGCTTTGGAGCCTCAGAAAACAGAAACAGCTTCAGCCAATTACACATCAGCAAGAAAAGACACAGCCAATCAGATGATAATGGGTGAGAAAGACCTTGCAGTAGAAACAGAACTGTTAAACATGTGCGATCCAAACAACAGAAAATAGTGCTTTGATTTGAATGAAGTGATTTCTAAGGACCATTCAGTAGTGTCTGGGTATTGGAAGGAACGTGTCAGTACCATCTCTACACAATTTGACACCCTTGCATTAAGAAATTAAGGAGTGCCCAAAATGAAAAAAAAATCTTTAACAATTAAACAGTGCAAAAGAGTATGTTTGAGGAAGGCTGGTACTCATGATGATGATGATATTGAGGAGAAAGTACTGTATCCACAGAAAGCATTTTATTTAGTAAATGAAGAAGTGAAGACTACTTCCAGGCTTTTTCCTATTTTAGCAGAAAATTCTGTTCCCTTTGAAACTGAAATGAACTTTCAAACTGGCCGAATAAGCTCAGCATCTTTAATCAGAAAAAACAGCCGTGATCATATTCATCATCAAACACAGGATGTCACTATTTAGAGAAATATCATTTAAAATAACAAATCTCTGTAATGACTCAATTCAGCTGCAGAAAAGGATTCTGTACATCAAGTGTCAGATTTCATGTTATGTACCAGAATCACACAAAGACCAAACAAGCATCTTATCCTGGGTTGACCAACCAAATCAAAAGAAAAGTACATCAGGCACGACTGCAGATGTCAAATAGCCTGATCTAATTTCTTAAATCATAATTAGCACAATAAAGAACTACTTGTTTTTGCTGGCACCAGGTAAATAGTGACTATTATGACTAATTATTACTATTATAATTTCCTGCCTGCACATTTTGAAATGCAGGCTAGCAAAGATGATTGACAAATATGTCGCTCACTGTCTCTTAGCAACAGAAAGAAGTGGGATTTAAAGAAAGTCACAAAAGAGCAGAGTACTGTGCCCAAATTTTTTTGAATACAGGAATATCCAGTCTGTTTCACCTAGGGATGCACCGATAGCACTTTTCTGGAAAACGAGTACGAGTACTTGCATTTCAGTACTCGCCGATACCGATACCGAGTACTTAATAAAAACAGGATTTAAATGTACAGGTAACAGCTTTTTCTCTGGTCTTGCAGGAGTTCGCTGCAGCGTGGGTTGTGTTGGTTTAGAAGCGTGGGTAAACTCTTTGTACTCGTTGTCGTTTTGGGATTTTAGGTGCTTGATTAAATTACTTGTGTTAAATGCGCTACCTTTTGAGCCTCCTCTGGACAATTTCGCTGAGCACAATTTGCAATTTGCAGTCCGCCTTTGTTTTGTCGTCTTCATTCACTTTGAAAGAGTTCCACACGGCTGACATGTCTCGCCCCTCCTTCTCCCCGCTTTGAGCTGCAGCCGGGGCCTGGGGTGGGCACTCGGTGCCTGTGATTAACCCCTTACGCACAGCTCAAACATAGACATTTCTCAGACCGTGGTATCTACCCCCGGTATCAGGGGACTTTTAACGAGTACAAGTACTTTAGAAAATGTGGTATTGAGGCCGATACCAGATACCGGCATCAGTATCGGTGCATCCCTAGTTTCACCCCAGAAACACAGTCAACTGAATATGTGAATATGTATCCATACCTTCAGCATGAGTTGGCTCATATCAGACAGGCGCTTGCTGGTGTAGTACTGACGGTGCAGCAGTGGGTGATTGGCCATTTTCCTCAACTGCATCATAACATTGGTGAGTTCCCGTTCTGGAGATAAGAAAAAGTACTGTTAACCCTATAATACGCACATACAGCCACACAATACAATTGTACTAATTTTGTGAAGTCAAGGGATTAGACAGTTGCTATGAACTAGTGATCAAGAGTGAAAAGTTCATTAACCTGGTCTTGCAGAATAAAGAAAGTGTCAAGTTTTACCTGTTTGCGATTTCTTTGTGTTTAAAACCTTTCAGTTTAAAATTTAATCAGATAAAGTCACATCATTTCAGTTTAAGCCAATAAAACAAATGTTCAGGTCTCAAACTGGTTATGTTTTCATCCTGTTTTTGTTGTCATACATTTTTACAAATTACTAAAATTATTATTGCAAATAATCTAGATAAAATAGTCTAGATAATATATTTTTCATAGTTTACCATACCCTAATTTTTTCACATTTAGGCCTCGTTCACACGGACGTCTGAACCAGGCATTTTTCTGGCGTTCGTGATGCCAGGTGAGTGCCTATTGAGCGCCGCCCATTTTTCTTTTCCATCGAAGCAAATCAAAGCGTCCACACCAGTGTTCGGCCGGCTGCGCATTCTTGGCGTCAAAATCCCGACGAGCGCGAGGAAAACGTCGCAATGGCATTTACATGGCGTTCGGTTGACGTTATGGAGGACCAAATATGTCCCGTGATTCTGTACGGCAACTGCGAAAAAACACGTTTTGTTCCTCTCCTGCCTACGGCGCCGTATCAGAAGGATTTTTAAAACAGGAATGTAAACGGTAAGTTTTTAGAAAGAATAGGGATCCATGTTTTCAAAGCAGAACTATAAGCCAAGATGGCACACGGGTAAACACTCTGGACAGAGTAATTACTGCCCCCACAAGTAAATATACGAAACTACAGATCGGGCGTCAGGCTGGCGTTAAATGGTGTCAGACTAACGCCAGTCGAACGCCTTGCTGACGTCGCTCTGAATGCTGTAGGTGTTTTTGTGGTGTTGGGTAGCGACGCTTGAGCGTGTTCATTTCAAACGTCCGTGTGGACAAGGCCTTAGTTTCCAGACATCCAGACTTTCTTGTATTTCAATTTTAATCTTGAGGAACAGTTCTCCAGGCTTCCTGAATGACTTTCAAGGACTCTCATTTACAGTCCAGTCCCTGAACCTGACCAGTTTCAGAGGAATGTTTTTGTTTGTTAAGGCACACAGTGACCTACGCATGAATCACTGAAGCAGAACAAAGGTGAGTTTTAATGCCAGCAAAGCTAATTTCAGAACTTCTGAAAGAAACCTTAACTTCATTTACTAAAAAAACTTTGGACACCGCCTTCTCCTCCTCCTCCTCCTCATCATCATAATCAACAGCAGCAGCACTCTCTTCCTCACACATACTTTCTTCGGTTTTGGTCCTCTTCAACTTGGTGAACAGGTCGACGTAAAGCTGCTGCTGTTTTTCACTCATGGCGCAGAAATTGATCTGTTCTTCCTTCGCTGGAAGCTGCTTCAGAACCTGCAAAAAACACACACAAGCAACAAGTATAAAGAGAAGAAATCTTTCATAAACAAGAATGCATGCAGTACAACAGTAGAAATAAAGCACCGCACAATTAAAAGAACATGATGTTCAGAATGCTAGGAAAAATAATGAAAGCCACTGCAACAAACAAACAAAATTAAAGCAACACAAAAAACAGCTAAAAAAATTTGAGTAAATAATAATAACGATAAAAGAACCAATGAATTATAGGTGTAATTTGAGGCAATACAAAAAGAACACATACAAATAGACAGGCAGAAAGACTGCATGTAGGTGTTACATCATTATACTATTTTAATAAGATGGTGATAACATGGCACACATGATGGCCCATCCATGGTGGTATGCAGTCTTTGACCTAACCTCAACTCGACTGTTTTGTAAATGCAGGTTATGTGTTTTTGATTTACGCTACTTCACCACAGCGGTGCAGGAATGTTTCATCTGCTTCTCGCCCACTGTAATATACTCACCCACTGCTGGAGCCCTAGATCAACAGGGAGAGACAGAACAGTAACTCTTAACCCCGCGCCTGTTTGTGAATGGTGCTTGGTCTCCAGTGATTGCCGGTTGGGCTATGCTGAATTTAAAAGCTATTCAAAGCCTAGTAAAAAAAAGTCCAAACCATTTTTTATTGGGGACAAAATCATTTCATTGTGTGCAATTATTATTATGTGCAATAGTCTTACCATGTGAAATATCACTACTTATGCCAATATAACCCTACTACTAGATCCCTAGATCTACTATTGATCTCTATTATGTAAAATAATTCATTCATGAATTCATTCATGAATGAATTATTGAATGTATAGTATTAATACATTCAATTCATTCATGTATATTATTAATACTATACATAAATAACTAACAGTTATGAATGTAAAATTACGTGTAAAGTGTATTTCATATAGAATTTTTTTCGTGAAGTTTATTATTCTTGTCTCCAAGTCTCTGTGCAGTCCTCCTGGATCAGTAAAGTTTACTGATTCCGATTCCGAGTCTAAATACAACACAGTGCAACATCTCTACTGACCCAGCGCAACATCTAGTGTCCGTCTGTGTAAAGAGACTCTACTCTCTGACCCACGAACCAGAACGCATGAGCAGGCACGAGCTGAATAATGCATCGGAGATGATGTGCAACATGTTTATACACACACAGGCGTTTTGAAAGCAGCTGCATTATGCATTTCCTCTCATCCACTATGCATGTGCCAGTGCAGTACCTCACTCTTGATGCGCCGCAGGATGAAGGGTTTCATGATGAGTTTAGCATGAGTGATCCGGTCCCTCTCAAAGCTGCTCTGCTCCTCTGAGGATTTCTAGTTGACACACACACACGTTTATTCATACACAAGATATAGGAGGACACATATATGCATTACTGTCAATTTAAAGGAGAATAAAAAAAGGCAGCTAATATTAGATGATTTTATTCCAAGGAATTAAGAACCATTTGTATTAGTCCATTTAACATGAAATGTTTGGAGCAGAGGCATTGTCTTATGGTGTAAAAAATATTAAAATATATAAAGTATGAAAAACATTTCATGTTGTATAACCTCGATAATACCTAATTACTAGGGGGGTAAGGGTACACAGGTCACTGTTTGATACGGTTCATGATACAGCAAAGTTAAGCAACAAAAAGCTCTATTGAATGAGGCTTGGTTTGTTTTCGTTTATTTTAATTAAACCACAGTGTATTAACCAGTAAACACACACTCTTGCTTATATTTTCACGTATGTGTAAGGCAGCAGAAGTGTTACGCCAGTAGGTGGCATTATTGCACTACACTACGACCCAGGTTTATGATTTACTTGCGCTTTTTGGTCCTTCTGGGATTCCATATTACTTCAATCACGTCTTCTCCGTCGCACCGCGTATTCTCCAAAAGACATCATGTACCGAACCGTGACCCATGTACCGTGACGGTTCGGTACAAATACATGTACTGTTACAGCCCAGTTAATTGCCCAAACATAAAAGGTCCCATATATAAGCATATATATGTAATACGTACTATATGTATTATAAATGCAAGTAACTATATATAACAATATGCAATATTTGTATTATTGTTATATATGTCATATATGTATATATGTTAACTGTACTTATCTTTATGTAATATATACTGTTTGCATTATTCTATTATACATATACACTTAAATGTCAGTATTGGTATTATATCACATATGCATTATATATATATATCAAAGTGCATGAAAATGTGTGCATGTATGTGCAACGAAAAATCAATAAAATGTCATTTTCTGTGTCTCCTCCTAAACTTAACCTAAGGAACCAAAAATGAAACATGGAGCTAAATTAAATTCTAATTCAATATAATTTTCTTTGTGCTCTAGGCCTGTTTTCCCCTTGTTTTCTCCCTTTTGTTCTGAAAATATATGAAAACACACACACACACCCTGAAGGGATGAGGAAAGAGCATTCATTGAGACTTCCACCTGCAGCTACTGCACGGCTAGGCATTGCTGCAGAATTGTATTTTTCACACATAGTCCTGGAGGGTCACAGAACTCCATAACTCAGTCTTCCTCAAGCCTAATACACTCGGTTGAATCTGTCAGCGGTTTAATTAAGGCCTCAGCGAGTTCCATTAGGTGTGTTGGAGCAGGAAAAACACTAGAGTGAAACCCAGTTATCTAAAATACTGTAGCTGCAAGAGCTTACAGGTGATTAAATGGTGTTTTTTGTGTGGTGTTGATTGTCATTTTCTAAGGGTATGAGTCTCAATTAGGATATTTTATTCAAGTTAATTTTCACTTTGATTGGTCACTTTGGTTACCATGGCGAACATCTTGGCGATCTGTGAGGTGCTGCTGGAGAACATGTTTGGCATGATGAAGTTCAGCAGAGACATCAGCTCCAGCAGGTTGTTCTGTAGTGGAGTTCCTGTCAGCAGCAGACGATACTTGGCCTGTGGAGAAAAAGAGACAGCTGAGCCAAAAATCAAATCTGTGTGAATTTCCCACATTAAATGTTTGACTAACAAACAATTAAGGCTTATGTACACCAATTAGCATAGTGTTAACTGCAAGCCTAAATCAACACCTTTGCCTCAAACTGCATGGAGGTGTTCAGTAATCTCTAATAGACACGCTTATATGGTTTCTGATGCTGTCTATCACACTTATCTGTAAACATGAACTAAAGTACATTAGCACAGTTAAACAGTGGCAACATGAAGCCTTAATGTTGTCCATCTTCTGTTCATTTTAGAAGCTTGACTCATTATAGCAAATTTCTAACCATATTCAGGAGCACTGTTATGGTCAGGTATTGACCCTGCTCTTGGAAAAACAGACTCTTGGACTTTTTAAAAAGCCCTGGAGGTGTAACAGAACTCCAATCATTTATTCTTAATGACCTTGCTGCCAGTCCTTGGCTAGAGCTGTTAAGGTACATTCACGAGGGAGTGGATGGTCACACACAGCAAGAAAAATGCATTTTCCAACTTTTAGAGGGAGCTTTTATTTTTGCACTTAGAAAAATGTCCTTGAAATGTCCTAACCAGCAAAAAAGTTTTGCTTACAGTGAATATAACAATATAAACAACCTGTAGGGCCTAAATCATCACACATTTGACTTTAATCAGTACCTGGTTTGAGTCAAATGTGTGATGATTTAGGTCTGTGATGCTAATTAATATGAATAAATATTTATTAATCATTGCCTTCTTCATTTTTCTGCTGGAGCTACAAGGCTAATGTAGTTAACAATTAATAATTATTTATACGTATTAATTAGCATCACAGACCTACATCTCACTCTCAGGTACTGGTGTTCAGTTTTCTCTAATTGATTTGCTTTTGTTGTTTCTTGCACTGTGCGACTCACTGTTTTCTATAATAGCCTGCCGTACCCCTGTGTAGAAGTGCACTTACATTGATGGCCATGAGGTGGCGATAGCGCAGTGAGCTCATGTTCTTTAGCATGTGCCCCTCGTCAAACACGGCATATTCCAGTTTGAGTTTACGGAATAGGCTGCGGTCACTGGAATTCCCAATTGTCAAATTGTACCTAGGAAAACAGAGCAAAGCATGGCTCGTTAGCCTCAAACCAGCTGATCAACGGCTGGTTCTTGTTTTTCCTCACGTTAATGAATTACACTTATATGTTTTTGGCGAACTGATCCCGTCTCACTTGTTCAAAAGGGCATGGCCTTAAGGAGCAGCCTGTGGAGCACGTGAATGCTTCATTACCATTAATAATGAAAGCCGTGGGGTCACTTTACCTGGACCTTTTCAGATTCAGCGAAATGCTTAGCGTCTTTAGCAAGTGCGTGTTTCCCTGAGCAACTTCACACGGCCCCGGCGATTGTGGAGATACATATTTTGACCCAGCCCTGCTCAAGTTCACACACAGGTGTTTTCCGAAGGGTCCGGCTCTTTGTTTAAGGCGGCCTAGGGTGCCAGAAGGCGTGACATTTTGAAAGCGTGAGCTTGGTGGCGCATTACAACCAAACGCAGGGTTTCTGACCCATCCAGACACGCTAAACACTCTTGTTGCATGAAGGTACTGAAAGGTATTTCTGAAGGCCTCTAAGTAGTAATCAATTTCAAAAGTTTCAGTTCTTTATTGTGCTTTCAACATTATTAATTCTGTATTCTGGCCATCGACCTCGTGCCTAAGGGTAACTTTGCTCTGAATGGCTTGCAGACAGTGACATCCAGCAAAGTATAAACAGATAGCACCTTGAATACTAATAAAAATACTATGGGATCTATTCACATAGGGGGCAGGAAAACATCCCTCCAAAATGCAAAACACTGCGTCAAGAACATGTAAAATGGAGGAATATAAACCTCACGGGAAAGCCATGTTGGCCCATCAGGAGCCCGAAAAAAGTGATTGCCAATTTCTGTATGCTAGTAAAAGCAGCGTCGTTAAAGAAAGGGTTTTGTAAATTGGATGCTTGACTGAAAAATTAATGTTAGTTGAGACGCTTGAAGTCTTTTAGTACCGCTGCTAAAGAGCCACTGAACAGTTCAATAAAACATAACATATTTAAACATGGCTTAAATAAAGACATTTAAGTCTTTGCAAGTTTCAGTTTTTTTATATCACTGCTTCCAGAGTTTGGTTTTTCAGGTCCAGAGAGTAAAAGTCCTTTCCAAGATTTCGTTCCAACCATTTGGCTTCTTTAGTCCCCTCAAACCAGCCATAGCAGGATATGTGGCTGGAACAAATTCCTGGGGAAGATTTTTATTCTGTAAACTAGAGGCAGGCCGCTATTAGGCATTTTCCAAACTATCGGTATCAGCATTTATAATGGCCGATAAATGAATATTTCAAAAATAAAATAAAAACGGA
>JBBPDH010000034.1:67512-79346 GCA_037974565.1 Clupeocharax schoutedeni
TGTGTGTGTGTGTGTGTGTGTGTGTGTGTGTGTGTGTGTATGTGTGTGTGTGTGTGTGTGTGTGTGTGTGTGTGTTTATGCATGTGTATACGTGTGTACTTGTGAAGGTCAGAAGGAGCCTGAAGAAAGCTCTTGCACGCCCCACCCACCCATCCACACACACACACACCCTATCCCATGCCATTCTGCTTTCCCGAATTCTCTGCATCCCCAGCCAGCAGGAAACAACACGCTCAAATGCCTTCATTAATTAGCCGTCAAAAAAGCGTACAACACCCCCCCTCAAACGCGGCATGTCCAACGTCACGAACGTAGGTGGGGAGGCAAAATCTGCAGATGCGAAGAGATACATATCAGTACGCGTTTTAGCCGTAAGACCACATGATTAATGACCCCTTCAAAGGGCAAGAGCGTCGCTCTTAAACTCCGAGCCTCATTAAGGCCGGATGTAAACCGTGTACATAGTCAATAACTCGAACGCAGGCCCGATGGTCTGTGAGAGACTTCATCTGCCTGGGAGTGGCCATTCAGCTGTGAAATGAACGTCCTGTTGAGACAAAGCACGCTGGTTTTTAAATGCCATCTGCCCAACAGGATTAAAGAAGGCACTTTCCTGAGTGTGTGATTTGCTGGGGAGATACTTCGACACTTATTTTGCAGCTCCGCTTGACTGCGCTGCGGTAGAAGCTTCCCCACTTGTTTTTTCTCAGCTTTGCTTTGTCTCCTTCTGCTGGCCGCCCCCGTCACTGCAGGCCTGGTGAACCAATTACCCACCAGTCCCCACAGGGCCTTCACACTCTCATCTCTGATCTGATTCTTCAAATTCACACATGCTAATTAGCACGATTAGCACTATATCTTTGGTCGGATCAATTCCCAAACTGTCACCTATTCTGTGAAACAAAAAACATTTAGATCATGAACCCCCCACCTCCCCTTTACCCCCTCCTGTGATACAAATACATGACTGTCCAGCTTACTCTCTCGCTCAGTCTTTAATTCATTCTCTTTTTCTCTCTCTCGTTCTCCCATACTGTCTCGTCCTTGCTTTCTCTTTCTCTGTGTTTCATTCTCTTTATCTTTTGCTTTCTGTCTCTTTTACCTCCTCTCACTGTCAGTCATTTTTTCTCTCGTCCTCTCATTGTCTCTCTCCCTCTCGCTCACTCTCTCTTGCTTGCTTTTATTCTCATTTTCTCTCTCCCCCTCCCCACATCTTTCTCTCTCTCTCTCTCTCTCTCTCTCTCTTATTCTCTCTCTCCCTCTCCTTCCCCCTCTCTCCCCCTCTCTTTCTCCCCTCCAAGCTAGCATGAAGCTGCTTAGCCGGCCAAGTGCCTGGCAAACGCCCCCTCGTAGCTCGAAGTGCTCTTCAGTTTTCCATTTCCAATGCCCTTGAGGATGAAAGGGGACCATGTGCGCTTTAGTTAAGATAAGTAGCTCAGAAGAAACCTAATTAAATAGAGGATTTGAATAATTAATGGCGGCAGTATAGATCAGGCTAAGTGGGTTGGTTTAGCCGCCGCGGACCGCTACCTTCACAGCTGCTGCGTGAGAAGACCAACGACATGCCTGTAAAGTTTCAGACAAACAAGATCAGCTTCTACTCCAGGTGAACAGTAGAGTTGCACAATATGGGAAAAATATCATTATTGCGATTTTATTGCTATAGATTGCGGTTGCAGTGCCTTTTAAGATATTAAAGGGCCCATATCATCTCTTTTCTAAAGCTAAAAAGGCTTAAAGCCAGTAAATATTGTTTCTAATGTTATTTTTAATCCACATATGGACAATAACCTAGAAAAACAGCCTGTTTTCTAATCATAATTTTGTAATGTCACAAAACCAACACATTTGAATGCATATCCTTATTCTGGCTATAGCAGTTTAGCCCCACCCACTCACACACTGCTTCACCAGTACCTTTAAAGATTAAAGTCATTTGCCTATTGTTGGATTCATCTGATTCGTTAGAGGCTTATTTGCATTCTGCAGTCTTCTGTGATAACAGCAGACAATGTATTGTATAGTATTAAGTAACAGGTCATATTGATCTCAAAAATCTCAGCGTTAATCTGGGATCAGGTTTTATTGGGACTAATCTTTATTTGTCTCAGATAATCAGATCTTCAGATAAACCGGAAGATTGCTTGAAAAATTGCTTGACTTATATATGAGCCTAAATAACATCAAACATTTATCTTAGTCATCAAATTCATGCAGTTTTGAGATCTATAATGTTCTAAAAGAAAAGAAAACTAAGAAACTGATCTCAATCTTTTTTTATTTGCTAATTATTTCTCCTAATGTTTCTCCAAAATTTTATGAAGCTTTTAGTCAGTAACACACACCTGTTTTTCCAAATAACACATTTCACATGTGTGGAACAATTACCCAAATACATATAAAAACAATAATAGAAATAATTAAAAAATATGTCTTTTGTAGTTCAAAATAGTCCAGATTATAGAATTGTTTGTCTATACAATTTTGCAGAGACTGGAAGAGAATGGAAGCTGGTGGTAACCGGTATATATATTATTTCAGAAATGCTAATCAGTTTCTGTAGGCTTTCATTCACTGTTAGCAATGTTTGCATTACTGACTGAACTATTCCTATCATTTTATGGTTTTCAGAGTATTCTCTTTTATTGATCCATGATGGAATTTGGTTTAAAAAAAAAAACATGAATCGCCCGCCCAAGTTGAATTGAACATGGGTTAGATTTGAAAAGGATTTCCCACAAAGTTTACGGGTGAGATCCACTGCAGTGGACAGTCCCACCTTGTCCTTTTAAAGCCCTTTCCCTCTGTAGTGGACACCTGCATGCTCTCTGCTCTCCACGCACCCACCTGCAAGCCTTGCATTTTCTCCCCATCTCCTGTGCATGTCCCTGGACTGCTTCTGCCTTCCAATATGCACATGCCTTGCGAATGGATAGCAAAAGACTGCTTATTTCTTTCCTTTTTTAAATAAATAAACTGACCACTTGCCTGTAATGGGCTTTGAATGGCCTTGTGTTCAGATTAAGAAGTGTTAAAATGGAGCAACGGAAGCTGAATGACCAAGCAAACTCTCTAGTGGACCTCGCAAAGGTAAGAGTGACCGTAACCCCCCCTCCCCACCACCACCACCTCACCCCACTAATTCTACAGGTGCCAGCGTCCCATAGGAGTGACTGCTTGCTCTGGAGAATATAGGAGTGGTCATTTTGCTGATTTCTTTAGCTCTGTGCTCAGATAAAGATGTGTAAGTCTACAGGTGTCAAATGAACAGACCCAAGTAGCTCTTATGTGAACTTTCTCTCATCTGTACTGTTGCTTCTATTGACGTGTCCTTGTTTTTTACTTTGTCTGATTATTTTTCATGCCTGTGTTGCGTGTCTGTGCCCCAGAATGTTTGTGTTCGAAACGTTCACAGGAACATCTATGCGTGCTAAAGCATTTTTTCTAGAACAGTTAAAGAGGCATACTCTGTAAACCCTATTAATGTAGCATTCATTCCACAGACTATTACAGGGGACCCATTGAAGCCACAAAAATGGCCTGGTGAAAAAAGATCAGCTGGTGAATTGGACATTGACTTTAATTGAGTGTTTGAATTTGAATTAAAGTATTTAAAAAGTGCAACATTTCATGAAAAATCTTTCAATTCAAGACTGAGCTAAGGGACTTTAAAGCAGTCCAAACTTGTATTCTATGGTTACTCTGAAAAAAGTTAAACTCTGAATGCAGAGCAAATAAACAGCCCAAAGAAATGAGCAATATTTGGATCAGAATATACAATGTATATGATAATATAAAACAGTGGTTCTCAGCCTTTTCAGTATTAAGGTCTACCTATCCATCACAGCATGTTGCCAAGGCCCACTGCTTCCACCCCTATTTTAGTGGCCATCTTGGAATTTGCTATACTAAATTTAAAAGATCACAATTCCGTCATATTAATTTATTATCGTTCCATCATACAAAGTTATTAGGGCTCTGAAGTTTAATATGCCAGAGAAGTAAAATATGTAAACAAATAGCAACACAGGATGGAATACCGGATTTTATATTATGCTTGTGTCAAACCTCTTTAAATTGCTTCTCTCCCATTCATTCTGTACAAAAGGCTCTGATCAATCGACTTGCGTTGTCGATTCCGCTCCTCACACTCTCGGCTCCACCCCTCGGTTCACCATTCGGTTCTCAGGGCCAAGTGCACCAAATACTTGACAAAACCCGCTCAAAACACAATAAAACAACTCCAAAACAACTCATTTTGTTTCATCATAAAGCGAAGCACGGTCGCGGGTTACGTTGCTCGACTGATCTGGGAGCAGTTTTCAGGCAAGAGAGCTCTTTCGAAATGTTTCAGTGTATTTACCAAATAGCGGTGGTTGTAATAATACACCAATGGCATTTTAATAATACACAAATCACGACGTAAAAGGGGTTTTTGGGATCAATTGTGGACCAATTGTGGACCAATGGCCTGTCTTCATTTTATGCTCATGGCCCAATCAAAAGCCTTTGCCACCCCATCAGTCATCCGTGGCCTAGAAGCTGAGAAACCTGACTTTAAAACCCACCAATCCAACATCATAGACAATAAAACACACTCAAATACTAAGAGAGGGAGAGGGCAGTTTATTCCTGGCCCTAGATGGACATAGTATCATAGTATCGGCGATTTAAACTCACAAATCTTCTAATGGCAGACAGTTCCTGTTAGACAGTTCTTTTGGAACCAGTGAGTTAGGACCTGTGATATTTAGATAGTATTAAAGGATTAAAGGCAAAATTCTTCAGATGCATCTAGAATGCAGTTTGAGCAGATTAAGGGAAGTTTTGGGGGTGTATTTACCAAATCAATGTGGGTGACTATGGATCTCTAGTGTTAGTGCCGTTAGCTTCGTAACTCCAGTTCAACAAAATTAATTGACTCCAGTCACGATTGGCTACACCTGAAATGTCATCTAAATGCTTATATTTTATTTTTCACCAAATAATTCCTTTTACCAGCCCGTTTAAACAAAGAGAGGTCTGAAAATTATCATGTGAAAATGAATAAAACACAGATGTTATTAAAATACAAGCAGCTGCACACAGCACATCTGAACCGTATCGGCTGCAGTTTTTGCAGGTCTTTGAGGCGCTTTTAACGAGAAATGACACACCTCGGGGAATACCGGGGACTCTACTGCCCTGACTGCGCAGAAAACACGCAGCAACCTGGGAAGGGAGACACTGCAGGATTTGATGAATCAGCTCGAACAGCACCCCTCCCTTTTTCTATCTCCTCTCCCTTTCTCTCTCCCTCACGTACACACACATACATACACATACACTGCGCCCTGACATTCGCTTGACCCCGGTGGTCATGTCACGCTTGCCCATTTTGCGAGCATCATTAACATTAGCTGATGTCACCCTGCCTCCATTCGGTTTCTCTTAATGGAGCAGCGTTAAGAGGGTGACATTGAGGAGTGAGGCGGCTAGTCGTGACTCGTTTGCGCCCTCTTTTGTCACTGCCGTAATTGCCTCTCTCCATCAGAGGCCGATATGGCATTAATCCCGGCAGCAGATGCTTCCACGAACACCGGCTTGTATAATGAAGCCTAAAATAACTCGGGCAGCTGCGCAGCTTCTGCCTCCTTCAGTCAAACACGTCCTTGCTGATGTGCAGGCGCTGTGTTTTCCCCTCGCCGTACTGCAGTCGGCATGACTACTTGCACTAAAACGCTCCCAGTGAATACAAATCAAGATCACAGTGTCAGATTCAGAGCCAAAATGCATCTGTAGGGTCAGTCGAGGTGATCTCAGCTGTTCCTGATGAAAAGAGATGGAATAAGCTTTTATTCTGTCATGGTCAGTCTCACAGGAAAAGAAATTGAAACATACTTATGGTCCATTTCTGTACGATGGTTTACAACCATGATGCAACATTGTGAAAGGCCTCAAAGCAAAGCCAGTAACAGTATCTGTAATTCCACAATAGGACACAATGGTTTCACGCTAGGGTTGACTTTGCTGAGGATGTCCTCCTGCTTGGAGAAAGCTTCTGCTTGGAGCACATTTACAGTCCAAACACACTAGTCTGGACGCTGGTCACGTTCGATCTCGTTCACTCATTCCCATTCTGTAACGACTCACAGAAGTCAGACTCAGGTCAGACTCGTATGTTTGTTGTTATTTCAGCCATTTACACAGTACAAAGTAAAATGAAACAATATATTTCCACAACAGAAACAGAATACTACAAGACTATATACATGCAGTCAGGACAAAATACACAGAGTGCAAATAGAAAGAGAGTGCAAGAAAAATAATAGGACAATGTAAACATCCATGACAGAGGGCAGAGAGACCCAGCTGTCTTCACTATCTTCTCAACTGTCTTCATTATCTTCTGTCTTGTTATTCAAAACAAAACAATTCCCGCACCAAGCCATGATGCAACTACAGAGAAAACTTCACTAAGAGATATAACATGTATAACATATAATTCAGGGTCATGGGACAGTTATAACAATGTCATCTCATAGTCAAATTCCAAAAACAGTCCCAAGTCAAACGAGGGTGCAAAGATACATGAAAAGAACAGGAACCTAAGAGGTAAAGCAAGATTCATAGGTCAAAACACAGGAGTCAAGAGAACTGCAGGATAATTAGAAACACTCAGCAGACCATAAGAAAAATCTTCGCAAAGTTTTTTCAGAATCTCATAGTACAAAATCTTTCATAGTACAAAAACAAAAGGATTTCCTGAACTCAATTCATGACTCAAGGGCTGCCCTAGCAGTGAGGAGGGTGAACTGCAACCCTGAATGTCAAACATTCCACCAGATTCAGTTCCATCAGATCTGCACGATAGTTCCAGAACATTCGGAGGATAAGGTGCATCAAAATAGAGTAAATTTCCATTGAATTTCATAGGAAACATTCCTCTACCGCTCGTAAGTAATTAACTGAGCAGGATAACTGTTCTCTCTCTCTCTCCTCCATGACTGCATTGCTCTCTTTAAAAACACTGATGACGTCGACTGTTCTGAGCCCTGAGTGTCCACAAAACACAGGACGCAAACATCTAAAATGTGCCTCTCCTGTTGAAGACAACTGAAGAGTCTGACAAAATGCACCCCATGCTGCACTTTAACTGTTACAACCCCTCATAAACCTGTATTTTCTTGGCTTCTAGTTGTCACCTGCTTTTAACTGAAATGACCCACACACACCTCTAGGAGAGGTGGGTCATTTGATTCGCTGGAATTAAAACCTTGAGCAGATCCCTCTGCAGTGTGTCTGTGGATCCAGCTGACGCTTTGGACTGGAACTCCACGCTTGTTGTACAGACACACACACACATACACACTCACCCAGCCACTGGAGCATTTCTCACAGAGGCTTCAGAGCTGATGAAAGCTCTGCTGCAGAAAATCAACTTACCAAACAACACCTCCTTCCAGCCCAGCTGGCAGCGCCGCCCTTCGCCGCTCCCAGCCTGCATTATTTGCAGCTCTGGGCTCAAAGCAGAGACGGAAATGCTCTCAGCACCCCTCTGATTCCCTCTTTCTGGGCCACTACAGTGACAGAACAGTTGTTGGACTCTTTCACAGTTGTTAGATAAGCAATTTCCCCTCCATGTTCCGTGTTATTCCATTATTTCTTCAGTTTCACCCAATCAGGGAGCCGCAGCTGTTACAATAAAAGCGGATTCAATGGGCTGAAGTAGGAGGATTAATTCTCATGGGACTGGTTTTGCAAAAATAACCAAAAAACCCCTCGTTTTTCATAACTAGACCTATCAAATTAACAGCTACCCAATACACAAACTAAAAATCATAAAAATGAATACAAATGTGCACTAAAAATTTTGAAATTAGGACATAAAGGTCAAGTGGAATTAATTAAATTATGAATTACTGACCCACCCCATATATACTATAATTACAAATGATGTAGTAAATGCTATTACTTACTCACTAATTACGTTCTAAAGGATTTTTTATAAATGATTCAGTTTCTACAATATTTTTTTCAGTATCTAAATCATTTAGTACTATGAATTGTCCAGGACTTTCTATGAATTATTTAGTAACTACTATACATTATACAGGATCTACTATGAATTCTTCAATTCTTCAACAGCTATGAATAAATTATTCGTAGCACTAGTAATTAGTAATTCATAGCAATATAAGTACTGATTATTAATTAGTAACCTAGTTAGATTTTGTGATTTATTTCTAGTTGTGTTAATATTGTTCTCTGAAATGTATTTATTATGCATTTTCATACTTTGCCTCTTTAGTAACTCTCCAAAGCTACTTCAGACAAACTTCTTTTCACCTGACCTGAAGTCAGTCTATTTAAAATATTAGGACACACTCAAACAGTTGTTTGTTGTTGGTCTGATCCACAAAGTCAGCAGTTTTGTATTCAGACTTGACATTAAGCTGGAGGTTCGCTGTAACACGATTTGCTAGACATTGTTATCTAGAGCAATGTACATCAGTGCTTAAATATTCCACATCTGTTCTTCATACCTGCAAAGCTAGACTCAAATCAACATCTGCTTTTACCAAGTTACTACCAAGTTGCACGCCTTAACAAACTCTGTCAAAAAGCAGTTAGCAAAAACACTGAATTAGAAGTGTTTGTCAAGTGTGTGGTGTATCTCTTGTAGATGTATCCTGTGTTTTTCCTGTATGAAATATGTTAAATAGGAAGTTTTGAGTCACCTGAGCATGTACGTTTACTGGTGTCATGATTGTTAACCTTTTCTGACACTCGCTTCTTTCTCTCCTCCTCCTTTGCTTCCTGCCTGACGGCGGCTCCGACTGTAGACTCAGAACATCATGTACGACCTCATATCTGACCTGAACGAGCGCGGGGAGGACACGGAGAAGCGGATCGCGGTCTTGGAGACGAAGCTCGAGACGCTGCTGAGCAACCTGCAGGCTCTGCCGGGTCTCATCAGCCAGCTGATCAGCCAGCAGCACCGCGACTTCCTGGAGGTGCAGCTGCAGCCGTACGAGCGCTCGCAGTCAGTGTCCCGCCGCCGCTCGTCCTCCACTGCGCCCCCCACCTCCTCCGAGAGCAGCTAGAGGCCTGCGCCCTGCCGGCCAAGTCACACCCTACTGTAAAGCCTTACGGTTTCAGCATTGCGTTATCGACAAATTCTGACGCCAGAATCCGTCCAGGGGGGATAATGCGGCCGAAATGGCGTAACACTTTCCTCACGTTCTTTTTTTTTACCTCAAAAAAACATTAGCTTTTCTCTGCTGACGGATTCACAGAGAACTTCTTTTCCTCAGTAAAAGGGACTAAAAAGACGGGGCTGTCGAGCAAAGCGGAGCGGTGTCACAACCTCTATGGCACAAAATAATACTGTGCCAGAATAGTACTTCCTAATGGATATCCTGCACTCTCTGCTTAACACAAATACAGCTTCCTCCTTGAACCAGCAGGCATTTTATTTATTTGTTTATTTGGTTAATTTATTTCTTTATTATATTTGCTTTTTTGCTTATCTGTTTCCTTTTGTGTCGAGGAAACGAACAAGTGTGGTCCGTATCCATGGGTAAATGAGGATTATTAGGATTGATGCTCTAATACTCTAATAATACTCTATGAAGCAGTGCTAACACGTAGATTTACTGGACTGAAGGAACAGAAACGTATATCTTTTAGGTTAGTATAAGCTATAGCCCCCCACCACACACACACACACCTTAAAAAGTGGCTATTTTTGGGGCCATATAAACAGTTACTGAATGCATCTGAAGCTATACTTGCACTTTTATGCACTTCGATACTGACTGACTATAATATGAATTTGTGTTGCTCATTCAAGTACAGTAAAAAAAAAAAAAGATTAACACCTTTAGTCGTTTAGGTAATGGCCAGAATGTACAATATTGACTGTGTAGGTTAAGAGCAGGATGCGATAGCTAATTATGGGTGTACTCACACTAGTCTTGGTTGCCTTGTATATCGCTCCATCTAAACTCCGCCTGCTGGCCAGACACGTCATCACGTCTGTCACTCACCTTCAGATACTAAACTCACAGTGCTTGATCTCCTGAACACATTCTTCCGTGACTCTTTGATCCACGAGCAGAAAGATGGTCTCCAATTTTACCAGTTTGCGTGTGTTGTGTCCAGTTGGTACTGCATTCTCTCATCTGTCCAAATTTCCAGCAAACACTACACCTCTGTAAACCAAAGTTGTCCCATTGCCTGTCAAATGGGACATTCAGGTTCCAATTCCAGCCAGTATCTGGAACGTATTTGGGCCCACCTTGATATTTTACAGCAGATTTACTCTTGATGTCTCTCTCTCTCTCTCTCTCTCTCTCTCTCTCTCTGGCTCTCTCTCGTTCGTGATTTTCCGGATTGCGCCCGTTTTAAACCTGTCTCGCTCTCTCTGTTTCTCTCTCTTCCGCTCTCTCTCTCGCGCGCGTGCGCTCTCTCTGTGCCTATATATATAGTTTGAAAAGGTGAGTTTTGAGACTGGATTTGATTGTAAGTGAAGAAGATTTACTGTAATTTCAACCATGTACATAGAACACAGTGAAACAATGTTCCTCCAGGACCATGGTGTGACAAAAACAGGACCACAAAGGACAAAAATAGAAACACCACAAGACCAAGTAAGTGCAGATGGGACAAAATACATAGAGAGTAGAAGAGAGAGGGCAAGAAAAACACAAGAGCAATAAAATGACAGGAGAAGACAGCAGCGGAGCTGACATTTAAATGCATACAATATTTTGTCTGAAACTATTCTAACCCCCGTCATGGCTCAGTGGTTAACGTGTTAAGAAATGAGTTCTATGTGTAAATCCAATTGTTTTTAAGCAGTATCCTCTGGGACCAATAATAATTCCTGGTTCTAGCAGCAGAGTTGTTAAGTGTGCAGAATGTAGGTAGAAGAGAATAATTGCTGCGGATTTCTTGAGCGAGGGAATCCCAGAGATGAGAGAACATCCAGGCATGGTACAAAGCCATCACACAAATGCGCTGGACTTTGGCTGACAAATGTGCTTGAGCAAGGTTAGTGCTCACACTGGTCCAACTGAACCATGCTTTGGTTCACCTCCTAAAAAGGGCCTGAGAGGGCCCTTTAATGACTTTAGCAATCACACTAGTGTGAGTACACCCTAAAATGTCCGTCCTTATATCCGAAAATAAGGGACCTCAACCTGAAACTGTGCTTACTTCATAGATATTAGATCGCTACTATTATTGCTGCTTCCTTTTCCAATTTTGTCCTTAATGGCAAAGTACATATCTCTGAGAGTGAAGGGGGCTCAGCTCTGCTTTCTGCATACGAAACTTCAGCGGGCGGAGATCCACCGGATTCTATTTATGGATGTATCACATCTGTTTAAGAGCAGCAAATAACTTGTATATGTTTGGAAATGCCTATTTTTGTACTCACGAGGACAAGCACACCTCCTGAAATACATCGTTTTTCCCAGAAGGATGTGACAGATCATAACTGTGCCCAGACGTGTAACTGGTGTGTGGAACCAAAGCTATTAAACTAGGTGGACCCCTGTGCTGGACCTTAAGGCATTTTAGGCTCCAGGGGAGTGGCACATTTGCCCACAGTATTCGCCAGAATTTCATCTTAACTTCCATAACATAAGCTGTGAACCTAGTGGGATGAGGGTGGGAGGCTGCTGACAGGTGTTAAAGGGACATTTCAGTGTTTTATACAACTATGATAGTCTGCCAGTTACTGCACATAATAATTTCAGTATGCTTCTTCAAACTCAGAAAAGGATAGAAAACCCCTCACACTAAACTCACTAAAGAAATCAATGGGAAGTCGCTTGGTTCCACTT
>JBBPDH010000034.1:79446-92553 GCA_037974565.1 Clupeocharax schoutedeni
GACAGGTTTAATTGATTTCATGCCAGGCCCAATAAAAAAAGTGTTCCTTTAATTTTTGTGAGCAGTATATATATATATACACTCAAATCCCCTGCTTTTTGCTGGGGTTACGTTCCAAGACCACCCGCATATAGTGAAAAACGCGCTGTTGTGATTTGCCTATTTTTATAGTGTAAACCCTAAATATGCCCCCAAAACACTAATTTCATTTTAAATTCAGTTTAATGTTATCCTTAACAAATATGTAAAGATAAACCATATCTGTACAGTTTACACTGAACTCCTGCAGTGCTAGAATGTAAATACAGATGTTACTGCTATGCAGTCTGAACTGTAATTCATGCACCAGCATTTTCTTTGGTAAGCGCTGTCATTTTCATCTGTATAGATAAGGTAAATACAGTAATAATTTAATGTATTTTTTAGTTAAAAATATAGTAAAATGTACGTTTTTTTACAGTTCATTTTTACAGTTCACAATAATTTTTACAATAATTTTTACAATCATTGATTGTTACAGTTTTACAATCATTTTTACAGTTCAATATTTTACTGTTCATCCAGTGGCGAGTTGTATTGTATTAATAATTCGCGCAAAAATACATGAATTATATATTGCCAGGAAATAAAATATTGTGGAGGATATCTGCTGCACTGAATTTAAATCTCAATCTCTCCGTATTAAGCTGAATTTAAAATGAAATTAAAGTGTTTCAAATTCATTTTTTTCTTAAAACCAAACTAATAATTTTGGCAAAAACCCCAGCAAATTCATAGAAACAGCAGATTTCCTCCACAATATTTTATTTTCTGGCAATATATAATTGTTCATGTATTTCAGTGCCAAGTAAATTATATATTTTTAATCATTTAGAACTAAAATGAGTATTTTTAAAAAACATATTGCCATGAAAAAAGCTAAATAAATATAAAAGAATATTTGCAGTTTCCGCATTGTTGTGGAGATTTCCGCATAAAACTGTTAGGATAGTATCAGCTTGAACCAATCATAAAGGGCTGATTCTCCCGACTCAGATTGAGGTAAATTTTACACCGTAAAAAGAATTTCCACTAGAGTTTAATCCAAGACTAGCCTTAATCCATGTGTGGGGAAACCAGCTCTGTGGATCAGTGAACCAGTTTCATGAGTGAGATTTGGCCTGTGAACCCAAATCAAAGTGCCAAAGGAGCAATCAGATGCTCTCAGCAGATTTAATTGTGCAGCAGTGGTCTGGCTTCAGCCCCTCCCCCTCCCAGCCTGTCTGGCAGTAAGTCACACTGGATAACCAGCCACTTAGTGAATGAAACACGGAGCAAATGATGGACACTAGCACAAAGACACAGATGTGCTTTATTATCCGAGTCAGCGTCCCGGGACGTATAATATCGGGCATTCCTCAAGCTCCCTTGATGATTCATCAGCTAAAGAGCATGCCTTAAAATAGGGCTTTGCAGTTGGAAAATAAATGTATAGTAAAGAAACTCTCAAGAGTTTGAGATTTATAGTTGTTTGCATCTGCGTGTAAAGAGAATTTTATTTTGTTTTTAATTCAAGTTGATCTCACCAGTGCCCCTGTCACATGTGTACATACTGAGGACTCATTGGTCTCAGGGTTGGACAGAAAGAGCCAAATGGCCTACATCAGATGATAAAACTATAGAAGAAAGAAGGAATGCAGAATTACTATGAAGGCTTGGGGAAACGGCCTATTGATCTGATGATGAAAGCTGTGAATCAGGGCCTTTGGAAGATGACAAGTATCTAAATGAGGCATTTTGGGAAACTTACCACCAAGAATAACTTAATTACCTCCAAAAAATGTAAGAGGGCTGTTAATTGTTCATGTGAAGCTGTTTCGGGGCAGTTGGATGGCCTAGTGGTTAAGGCATCCGCCCTGCGACCAGAAAGTCCGGGTTTGATCCCCAAAGCCACTAGGCACCGCTGAGGTACCCTGAGCAAGGTACCGTCCCCACACACTGCTCCCCGGGCGCCGTGTTCCTGGCTGCCCCCTGCTTCACTTGGTGAATGGGTTAAATGCAGAGGAAGAATTTCGTGCTGTGGTGTGTTCACATATGACAGATGGTCACTTTCAAGTATTTTAGTAGGAAAAACCTTGATTGAGTGCAATAAGTCACATTAAATAAGGCAATGGCTACAATTTTCTCTCCAGAACAGATTTTAGGTCAACAGTTTGGAGATGTTGAAGCTGTCAATACCTTTTGACGTTGAGACTAGATTCACCAGCTTTGGCGGGGCCCTGATGCTGGGACATGACAGGCCGATGCACGATTTCAGGTAGCATGCCATTTTGTATGCGTGCCACTCTCCTGACGGGGGTTATTGGGTTCGTCCGGAATGAAATGGAAGCTGAAAAATGCTGGATGTATAGTTGTGTGTGGGGAGGGGGGTGTATGTATGAGCCACACTCCATCAGATAGCAAATGCAGCACTCTTTGGGCTCCGCCCCCTGCACCCCCCACCCTGCTGCACTTTCTCCTGTAAATTATAGCGGCACTTTAGCTAATGAAAGAGTTGAAGTCCGGGCACTAATAAAAGCCATTAAGTGAATAAAGCACTTCCCCCTCTAACAAAATTAAAGAAACTTGCCCCCCTCATGAAGAGGGAGGACTCTGTATTAATATTTATGAAATGCGGAACGGTACCCCATGTTACCCCCCATACACCCATTCCCACTGATTGGCCCCCACCCTGCTCCGCCCCATCCAACTCATCTTGGGCAACCCACCTATCCCGGAAGATCCTGAATGACCCCCCTCCCACAGCGGTGGGTGGGGCGGACGATGAAGGCGAGACGTCCAGAAGAGTCCGTCTTCAGTCTGGGTCGACTGTCCACTCTGGACATCCAGCTCAGAACAAGAAGCTTCGACTTAACATCCTCAACACCCTCTGTTCCCTGAGTCTGGACAGACGTCCTTGTCCTGGTTGACCTGTCGAATGGGCCGGCTCTGGAGAACCATCTCTCGACAAAAGGTAGGAAATCAGAACGGTGGTACCAATTGTTGAATGCCTAAAGGGTCTTGGTATGCTTTTCACAGGCTTGCATCGACTTGGTGGACATGTTGGCAAACCTAGAAGATTGTTCACAGTCTGAAAGGTTGCTGTCTGGCTTCCTGGTAGCCAGCAAAAGTTGGTGAATCAAGGAGTTTCGAAGACACAGAGTTGCTGTTGTGTAGCGGAAGAAGCAAGAGAGATGGGTAAGACAGAGATCAGTATAAATCTTACAGGATGAGAAGACTCAAACCCCGCATTAAAAGGATGGTAAGAACAGGTGTCTTGGAAGGAGTTTCTCCATCATTTGAACCATCCATTCTTTGTCCATTATGTCCTTAGACTGCCGTTTTCCACTTTTCCACTTCATTGATAGAAGGTTCCTTTCTAGCCCACCCATATCTCAAACCATCATCTCCATCGATATGTTGGTACTGTTCCTTTTCATCATGCTAAGTGGTCCAGTTCCCCAGACGTTTTAGAGTTGATTAGCGCTCCCATCTACCCCATTCTGACTGAAATGTCTCTAGGGAATTGACAAGTACGGGAATAACGAGATTATCACCCAGATGGATGGCCAGACTGTCCAGACTGTCTTTGGTTTTCTTACTCAAGAGGCAATTTACGCACAGATGTGTAATCCTTTTAAGGCAATGAGCTCTGAGGGGCAGCACTCAGGATCACAGTCACCAGTGTTGGGCAAAGAGAGTTGCATTTGTATTTAATCCATCTTTTGCCTCAGAGTGCTTCGTACTGCTCTCGTTGGATCCAGAACCTTTAGAGCCTCTCTTTTATTGAAGGAGTTGGTGATGCCTCTTAACAAGACCACTGTTGCCCCTGGTAACTCAATTTCTATAGAATTTTCTAAAAGGAAAAAGAAGTAGACAAAGTCAGTTCATTAGGAAAATACTTCATGGCCTCCCTACACTCTACACTTTTTAATTTTCTTTCAGTTTTTTAAGGATCGCTGATTCATTGCGGGTTCTTGGTGCAACAGATAAATAGGGAGGTGTGAGATTTTAGGAGTGGGCGGAGTTTGACGCAGTTTTGGCGCAGAAAGGGCGGTGCCCCGTTCTCTCCGCAGTGAGAGTATGACCTATGACTAATCTTTTTTTTCTCTTTGCAGATGTCCCACTGGTCCTTCAACACTTTCTTCTTCGTCTTCCAACAGCCAGAGCATCTCCAGTACATCACCTGCCAGGACCTCCACAAAACTCAGCTAATATCTTTTCCCATTTGTTCCGGGGCCACTCTGAGGGAAAGTGAGCAGCAAAACCTTGAGGGAATGGGTGAGCGGCGGAAAATTTGGAGATAAAACTGACCAGTTGTCAAGGACCTTAATTCATGTTTGAGGTTTTTCAGTTTTCTTCATTTATTTTCTTTAGTGTTTTCCATGGATATCCCACCCCTGCCATTTATATGTTGGATTGTTTTCGACTCTACAGCGAATTCTCATTCCCATCAAACTGAACAGTGTGGTCCTAAAGCTTCTCCAGTGATCTGACAGCATCTTCTCTGGACTGAGGGCGATTTGCCCCCTGGTTTCTGCTCAGGACGCCATTGTGCTTGATCTAACCATGCAGTTCCTCTCCGGTCCATGGTTGTGCCAAGCACTTTGGAGACTTGTGAGCAATATTCTCAGTTCTTCTTCTTTCAGATGTTTTCTTCATCTCTCAGGCAATTTTTCATATCTCAGACATTCTGTTTAATCTCCCAAACGTTTTCTTCATTTCTCTCTGTTTTCTTCCTCTCAGGCATTTTTTCCTTATATCCTAGACATTTTTGATCTCCCAAATGTCTCTTTTTATTCGTTTTCTCACGTAGATTCAACAAAACACAATGCCCTTGGTTCACCTCCATTTGTCTGTACAACCCCAGCCTCATATACAAGCATCTTGATTTAATAAAATATGAAATACTGTTGTTTGTTTCTATATCTAAATAAAAGAAAGAACCAGTGGCTCAAATATAACCCTTTAACCTTCACAAACACACCTGCAGGTCCAGATGGCCATTCCTACCACATGCAATCAAATGACAGCACAACAATTATATTTTCCATGTAGCTGCAGAAAAGAGTGCAAAAAGGTATTTCCTACCAATCCATCAGCCTGAAAATGTGGATAAAGAAAAAAAAAATAATAATGAGATGGGCTGATGTGGTCGTTCATTTTATTCCTACATTAAATACCTTTTCGTTGTGGATATCAATGAGGTGTGTGTATGTGTATGTCCTGCAGCCCTCATATTGACCTTGGAGAAATGATGTCAGATCATAAAAGAAAAATGAATTCATAAAAAACAATGAGCCAAAATCCTGGTTAAATCTGATTCGTCCAACATCATTCTAGGATAGTTTTACTAATAAAAAGACTTTTAAAAGGCTTCATTCTGGAAGCGCAAGATTTGAAAAGACGTAGTAAAAAAGAAAAGAATTAGTAAAAAAAAAAAATCACTGATGAAACGGTACGATTATACTTGAAATGTATAATCTCTCCAGCAGCACCCTTTATAAGTGTGCAATTTTCAAAGGCTAAAAAGTCGACAGTTCGTTTTTTAAGCTAATGAACGGATGTCGTTCTGAGTTATCACTGAGATAAAGCTGCACGCTCAGTGTATTCACAGCTTGCTTTGCTATGTACTGTGTGTAATGAGATGTGTGTTATGACTGTATGTAGGTAAAAGCCAGCAGGTTCACAGGTGGTTGAGGGAGAGTCTCTCTCTGAGGAGTTTGTGCCAGCAGGGCCAGCAGAGGTCACACTGTAGCTCATATTCGGCTCCAGCGCCTCCGTGTAGCCTCTGATATATTGCGTCTTTTACCCCTAACTGCAGACAGAGCCAGAGCTTTTATCACTCCGCCTTACAGGACCTGCAGTCTGGCTGCTGAAAAACCAGCGGATAAAATCCTGCCTCATGCTATGATCTACCGGTACATACTGCACAAATGTTTTGAGAATTCAATTCTCAGCTATTTTGCTTCAAGACATCCAGAATGTATTTCTAATGTAGTCTTGAGGAACGGTTCTCCAGTCTTTCTCATGGACTTTCAAAGACTCTCTCAAAGACCCATGTATAAATCATTCAAGCATAACAAAGCACATCCAACTGAAGGACTGAACCGGTGAAGAAACAGGTGCAGATGATCAAGCGGTGATCAGTATAGTGATCCTAGCAGTGCTGAATGCACTTCTTTATCTAGGGACCTTGTATCTTTAGGCACAGTCTGTCACAGTAAAACATTTGTTCACATTTCTTTCAATTAATCTACTCGATATACCAAAGCTTTGGTATTTTTTACCAAGGTGATTCAAAGCAAAATAGAAAGTAATGAGTGGTGGGTCAAGACTTTTGCACTGTATATCTAAATGAGGATAACTTTTTCATTCCAAAAAATGAACATTACAAAATTGTACAGATGATCTGGCCAAGCACATTTACATAAACTTCATATTTGTTATAGCAATGAGTTGTTTCATGTCCCTGTGCAAGTACTTTTACCCTTTTTTGAAACAATGAAAATGAACCACTCTTTTAAACCCTTTGTATATTTTATAGAATTGACTGGGAGTTAAGAACGTTTTGGGAATGCATGCTATTTTTGTATTTGGCTTTAATAATACAATTTCGTGCCCACTCCATATGTATGTTTCTTTAATTTTAAAAAATGCTTATGAACAAAATTGAGATTAATAAAAATGCTAAGAACCTACAGGCAGTTAGACTGTAAGGAGGAGTTGTTTCAGACATGATCTTCCCCCAAACCTCAGTTCTTTCATAGACTCAACAGAGGTTCAACAAGAGGTTCATTTGGGTCAAAAGTACATTTTGAAAGGAAACTGAGAATTTAATAATTTGCATACAGTATACACTACATGGACATATCACGACATGAGAACCAACAGGGTCTACAGGGACTTAAACGATATTGTATTTAAATACACAGACTTTAATATGAAGCCTGTTCCCCCCTTTACAGCTATAACAGCCTCCACTCTTCTTGGAAGGCTTTCCACAAGATTTCTTTAGAACATTTATAAAGTCAGACATTGATGTTGGCCAAGAAAGTCTGGATCAGGATCTCTGTTCCAGTTCATTCCAAAGGTGTTGGATGGGTTTGAGGTCAGGGCTCTGTGGCTGCCAGTCAAGTTCTTCCTCATCAAACTCATTCAACCCTGTTTTTATGGGGCTTGCTTTGGGCACTGGGACACTGTCATGCTGGAACAGAAAAGTTTCTTCCCCAAACTTTGTTCACAAAGTTGGAAGCATGGCATTGACCTAAATGTCTTGGTATGCTGAAGCATGCTGAATGCCCTTCACTCAAAGTAATTCAATAATTAGGTGGCGAGTCTCTATACTTTTGTCCACATAGTGTATGTGATCTCTCGTTGGATAAGCGAGACCTGCATTGAAATCAGACTAGTAAAATAAGAATTGACATTTTTATTGACACTAACAGGTGAATTGATGCCATGCGTTAGCAACATTATTTCTCCTCACTGATTTTGTGTTTGTTAGTAACATACCAGACAAAAGTCCACCACCCAGATCATGCTGAGAAAAAAAAAACAGTAGGAGGTACATTCTGAGCCAATGAACAGGCGCTGAAGCCAGAGACCTAGTGGAGGTGAAGAAGTGTTTGAGAGAATACTCTCCACACCCATCAGAAATGCAGAGTGGCACAAAAACTTGGAAAGCATGTTCCCTAAAAGGCTGATACACATTTACATCCTGCCAAAAACACCTCACACTCATAGCAACAAATCTGACAAACAAACCTACAAAAGTCATAAAAAAAAAAAAAACTCTACAAAAGTATTAACAAAACTGCATCCAAACACATTTTAAACAGATACAAAAGGGCTTTAGGCTGCTTTCCCCATCTTTAAAAATGTAGTGCAGCTTGTTTATGTAGGGATACAAGATAATACATTGTAGGGGTGGGAGTCGCCACAGAGACGATAAAATACTATCACAATATTTAGGTCATGATACGGTATTATTGCGATTCTTTTGCACGGGTCTCTGCAGCTCTGACCTCCTTCCCAATTCACAAAGAGAAGAACGAGATCTTGTGGACTCCAGATACAATGTTATCAAATTGTGAAGTACAACACAGTATATTTAGTAAATATATATACTTGGCGCTGCTGTATCGATATATTATGCCAATTTTTTTTTTTTTTACGTGGACGAAGAGGAATGTGTCATTTTTTTTGTGAGCCAAACTCAGATTTATGCAGAAATTCCCACAACACGGAAATGGCAAATATCCTTTTTTGCTTTTTTGTGGCAATAAATATTTTTTCTGGATGTTTTCACACAAGGAGAATCGGGGCAGGTGGTGGCCGAACCCGGAAGCACTTTTTTCGAATTTCTCCGTGGAGCTAGCACAGTTCGATTGGTCTCCAGGAGACCTTTCCAACAAGTTCTCATTTGCATTATTAGCCCGTTTTTAATCTCCGAAAACTGTTCAACCTTGCCGCAGTGTCCCAATACTTTTGTCCCACAACTATCCAAATTGGAATATGGGTTTTCATTTACATTTTCTTTAAGGGTAATGCATTAAATGAGCATATTTGGGGGCATACATAGGACATTTTTGGCATTTTTTCTTTTTAAACCAAAATATGTTTTTTCACTAGACTCGGGTGCTCTTAGAACATAACTACATATACTCCATTTTTTACTGCACTACATTTTTTTCTCCGACCTCTATCAAATGAATCACAAAAAAGAAAAAAAAAAACAGGTTTTCTAACTAGTTTCTATGAGACAAGAACATTCTGACAGTAAGTAAAGAAGAAATAAAGATGGAAGTAAAAACACTCAAAAATAAATGGGTTCTTTGCCCTAGAATAAATAATTTTGGTTCTATGAAGAACCTTCTAATGGACAGACCATCTTTATTTGTGAAAGGAGCAAACTACCATATGATGTCAAGGTTCTACTGACTCAAACGCTTGAAGCCAAGAACGCTTCAAGAACCTTAATTTTCAAGAGAAAAGAAAAAAGGAGAAACAAACTTTTTAAATGTGATTTCTGATTTTTTCCTCTAGTTCTTTGTCTCTGATGAAGTGACCACTGTCATACATGAACACATCACAGCACACAGTGTGAACTACACAAAATTCCACCTCTGCATTTAACCCATTCACCAAGTAAAGCAGGGGACAGCTGGGGAGCAGTGTGCCCCCGGTGCCTGGGGAGCAGTGTGTGGGGACGGTACCTTGCTCAGGGCACCTCAGACGTGCCTAGCGGTCTTTGGACTCGAACCCGCAACTTCGTGATCATAGGGCGAATGCCCTAACCACTAGGCTACCACCTGCCCCAAGATGGCACACCGGAAGGTAAGTCAAGGGATGCAAAGAATTTCATTTAGTGACAATGTACTGTCAACCACTGATCAATTTCTTGGCTCAGTGGTCACTTCAGCAGCTGTGTTATGTAACGCACAACTTACAGAAATTGTTGTTTGTATGAGCGAAGGGTAATTTCAGACATTGGAAAAAATGAACCGGACTCAGAAAGTGCAAAAGCTTTTTTTTTTTTTTTTACATAAATCACACACCAGCTGCTCCAACCACAAGAGAAACTTACAGAAAAAGTGGCAGGAAAAAATGGCCAGATTTTCACGACACTATTTGATAATCTGAAAACAAATTAAATAATGAGATATTAACTCCAAATGTACACAGAAATGTCTTTTAACAAGTTCAGCTACTCTCTGGTACACAGTTTTCAGTTTCAAGGCTTTTACAATCTCCATAGAATGGCACGGACCAAGAGAACGTTCTCTACTGCAGCTGTACAGCCTACGGTCACCATACTGGTAGGACAGAGGGGTATGAAGCCCATCCCTGTGTGGAGCTGTGGAGTTTCTGGAGTGATTAAATCCCACTCAGATGAGCTGGAGCAGCCTTTGTGATCCAGAACATTAGGACCGGACCTCACTAACACTCTTATGGTTGCAATCAAATCTTCACAGCTATTTTCCAACATCTAAATGGATGGAGAGAGGCTGTTACTGCAGCAATTACTCCACCATGAACACCAAAACAAACACTGGAGGAGTAGGTGTTCACAAACATTTGGACATGTTATGTACTTTATGTATAAATAACCCCCCCTGAGTGGCACAATGGTGGTCAGACAGGTCACAACCTGCGGCTGCAATAATGCTGCTGTGATTCCACAATTAGGATTTGGGTTATGCTGTAAAACAGCAGCCTAAAAAAAAAAGGACAAACCTGGACGGCTCTGTACAAGCAAAAACATGATGGATAACCTGAGCATTTCTGAAGTGTCACTTCGCATCAGAACACTCACAGCAAAATAAAACTAAACACTGAATGGAACATGCTATGGTTTTCAAAATCCTGGCCCAATCAAATGTTCTAGATATACTTGTGCCTAACCTCTGCACATTTTAACACACAATTTCTATTTTTAAGGGAAACAAACCAACAAAACAACACAACCAACACTCCCCCCCCCCCACCACAGTCCACATCTTTGTTTCATTTTCTTTCAACATTTTTAATTCAGCACAATACAGTGATTGTGCATTAACATGTACCGAAGTGTTTGGATAAAGGATGCAGAAATATTTTACTGGGATGCACCAACATCACCAGTCTAAACACCACCATCCAGAATTATAATCATCTTCTCCATTAGTAAAGAATAGAGAATATCTAATTCTCTCCAGGCTAATACCAGAAATGTGAGGTGGTGAGTTGGTTGCATTTGTATGAAACTTCAGGCCACAACTGGAAAAACAGCTGACTGCATGACACACACTTAGACACACCTCTCATACTCATACTGCAGCGCAGTTCCTCATAACAGTCCATTTACAGTGAAAAATAATTTGCATGCTCTTGTATCCTTTATGAACTCAGGCACAACCCCTTCTCATTTGTCTGCATCTTAGTTTAATCCTAAATTTGGCTTCTAGATTTAGCAAAGCTAGCTTGAAAGCTCCAGTTCTAAACTAACTAAGCAAAAAACATATCTTTGCTGATAGACTGCATTTGGGATCAATTTTTTTTAACAACCTCCACGTGCTACATCTGCAATGAACAGCTGATCATGGAAAATAACTTAAGATGTGTTTCTGTTCACTTAAAAACAATAACTTAATGTAAAACACACGTATAATGGAAGCCTATGGGCAGTGGCTGAATTCTACATATTTATTTAGAAATATTTGAGATGGGAGATATTTTCTATACATAATGATTTCTGGCGAGAGCATGATGCTGGTGGAATTCCTCACCATAATTACCAGTGGAGCATTTAGAATTGCAGGGAATTCTGGAAATCCCATCCCAATTCTGGAAATGCTGGAAATCTAATTACAGAGCAACTTCCCATTGGCCTCTATTACACCGGCATTCTCAATATATTGAGTTCTAAATGTCCTAATTCAAGTTTAGAGCAAATCTATGGTGTCCCTGAGGACCAGTTTCACAAACACTGCTTTAACCAACTTCCAGAGAACCCGGGACATGGTCCTCAAATTACCTACCAATGTTAATAGCTCATATGCTCAGGTACAAACTGTGTCGAAAAGGCGGAGAGACATAAACAGGCAGTTCAAGACAAGCACACACATAAGGACCAGGTGTTTAGTTTTGCCTTGCTAAAGGCAGAACTGTCCTACCAGAGGTTTAGGAGGAGAATCACTTGAGCCCTTACACATACAAGTGGAAACACTCTTAAAAACAAAGGTACCATGAAAGGTTCTTTTCTTTGAGTGAATCCATAGTAGAACTTCTTCCAGATGCTTAAAGAATCATGTATATACATGAAATGTAAAGAACCTCCTATAGTCATCCTAAAAATATCCATACAATACAAGGCTTCTACAGTAGTTTGTTCCTAGAACACAAGAACCATTTCGGAACCTTTATTTTGAGAGTGTAAAAATTGTTCACACATAAAGCTGTTTACAAACTTCTGTCAGCGAGTTCACATCAGTTCCAGATCTCATGGTCTGAAAAAAGGTCATAGAAAACGTTGCTCTGGCCGCAGGTGCTTCCACCTCTGTTGGTATAGCGACCGCATGGTTGGGCAAACCTGCGTCCTCTGGGGTCACGCTGCCTGTAATCATGAGCTCACCGGCCTCCACCAGCAACCGTAATCGTGTGTCTGTGCTCACGCGTAAATATGGGCGGACCTTGCAGCGTGAGTGCCATCCTCCAGACGCTCTGTAGACGACTGCTGCGGCTTCATCACACCCACGTAGTCATGGATATCTACCTCCAGATTCCTCGCTCTCAGAGCAGCCGTGTGCAGCTTCTCCAGGAAATCAGGCATGCCTGAGGGACAGGACAAGAAAGAACAAACAAAAGATAATTAGATTACATTTTTTAGATTCAACTTTGTCATTACACATGTACAAGTACAAGGCAACGAAATGCAGTTTAGGTCTAACCAGAAGTGCAATAAGCAGCAATTACAGGATAAAGGTATGAGTTATAAGTACACGTAAGGTTTTATGCACAAGAAACTGGATGATATTTACAGATGGATGTACAGTGATATGAACATAATGTACAGTTGGTATTAAAAATGATCAGGAAGAAGTGGATTAACTAGTAGATAAACAAGTTGAATTACAAGTAGATGAACTTGCTACAATAATCATAAATATGCAATAGATATGGACATGGATTTACAGGATCTACAGAGATTGACATGTATAAAAGTGTATAAATATAAATACAATGTGTCTATACAATGGATATGTACATTTACAGAGGGTATGTACAGAGTAGTGCAATAATTATGTGCAAATATTAAATGTGCAAATTTGAATATTGTAATAAACATAAGTGGAGTATATGGGGAGTCAGATGTGTCAGATGTGTCAGTAAGCACAATTCAGCAAGGAGACAGCTCTGGGGGGGGGGGAAACGTTCCTAAATCTGCTGGTTCTTGTCTGGGGTAACCTGAAGCATCTGCCCGAAGGCAGGAGAGAAAAGAGTCCGTGTGCAGGGTGAGAGGAGTCCTTAGGAATACTGCGTGCTCGACGCAGACAGTGCTTCCTCTGGATTTCCTCAATGGACTGAAGTGGAGTCCCTGTGATGCGC
>JBBPDH010000034.1:95257-105786 GCA_037974565.1 Clupeocharax schoutedeni
TTTTTCTCTTCAATTTCTTTGAGGAGGGTGTGCCTTAAAAATACAATATCAGTGACTTCAGGGTGGCAGGCGGTGAAGTTTTACCACCCGATTGGTTTCTTAGCAACATAAATGGTAAACAAGTGCTGGTCTTTGACGCACCAATTTCAGCCTATAGCCTCAGTCTAATATGTTAGAAAAGGACATATAAGCTTGCTATTGTATGATGTTGTATAATGTGGCCCATAAGTATTATCAGTTAGCATAAAGGACTGCTTTGGTGTGTAAGGATGTGGTGTAAGCATGGGGAAGAACAAAGTCTCATAAGGGGAACCCATGTTGGCCACGCCTGAGTGTGCAGTTCACATTAAAGCACATTGAAACGGGGGCTTTACAGTGGAAACTTATGACGACTCAAGTTGTTTACTAATATTCAGGGAAGACACTGTCGCATGTGGGGGCAAGGTAGGGAGGAAGATCATATATTGGGAAAAAAGACCAGTGTACAAGTGACTGATTTGCTCCAGCACACCTGCTTCAATGTTTGCTTTTTCATTTGCTCATGCCAAAACTCAGATTAAATTCGAGTTGGAGCAGGTAAACCAAAATATGAGACAAAGGGGCTCCAGGAGACAATATTAATACCACTGCAAGTAACAGTTATTTCTCAATAGTGTTAATTCCCTAGTATTGTGTGTGCATTTTGTAGTGTATTTTTAGAGTGTTTTCTGCCTAGTTTTACTGAATTTATGTAGACTTTACTTTATTTTTGTGTGCGCAGTCGTAACACAAGCAATTTAATCTGGGATCAATAAAGTTTTCTGATTCCGTGACTTGCGTCTAAGTGAAAAATCAGTTATGTCCCCATAGAATGAAAATTGCGTCTTCTTGATTATGGAAATGGAGTTATAAATTGACTGATTGGAAATGCAGCAGTTGATTGAGTATTGGACAGCTGTCTAATTTTTATTGAGTAGTACATGTACACCTTAGTGGCTGGTTTAGCTTGATATCAATAGTGGCACACACCACTAGAAAAGGCTCTTGCTGCAATAACTGGAAATCAATAATGTAATGTTTAACATAATTCCATGTAAAAGAAGACTGTTTGGATCAACTCTGTGAACTCAGGCAGGATGGAAAATGATCTGGTTTGGCAGTCATATGACTTGATGTTTTTTGATGGGACAGCACAGTTTGGGCAGGGACAAAAATCAAACTCCTGTACCAAGGTCTAAAGTAATCCTCTGGAGGGTGGGGAATGAACAAGAAAGTGCTAGTTATGGGCTCTAACGTATCTTTGCTTTAGGACTAAGTGGATGGACTAAGTGTATTTGTCTTTTTAGGTTATGTTTATTTACCAAACATGCTATTTAAAGAGTAACTATTGGGTTAAATTAGCGGTTAGGGTAAAAAAAAAAATTGTGTATTATTTAACCGAGGTAGGCGTGCAGCCTTGGTCTGTGGGAAGACTTTTCTTTACTGGCACAGGAGAGCGCTCAAAATGAGCCCTCTTTAATATGAGGTCACCCACATTTTCAGGCTTTGATGGGGTTTTAAGCATTATCTTTATCATGTGGGGGATTTATTGTTTATTTATTTGATATGAAGCATTCATAGACATGTGTTAATTGCTACAAATAATTTACTGAATTAGGGAAGTACTTGGGCAGAGCCTGCTTGAGCGTAAAGATATGACTTGTTCCTTTGGGGTTTGGCTGGGGTGGGGTATCTTGTGGTCGGGGCTTAGGTGCTGAACTGACACTTGACCAACATTGTGACAGAAAATCATTGTAAAGTATGATTTTGAAATTGTTTGACTTCCAGTATTGTGTTAGAACTTTGAAAAAGTGTTTTCAATTTAAAATATAATGGCATAACTGTTTTACATGGCATAATGGTTTTAACTGATCCCTTTTTTCTATTTCTTTTTTGTTTTGAAATCCTGACCCTTTAGTAGTTTGTGAACTGTTCAGGAAATTGCTAAGTAATGCCCACAAATTGAAAATACCAGGAAATGCATATTTTCCTCCCCCAGAGCTTCCATTGCTCACATTTTTTGGGTACATCTGGTCCTATTGAAAGCACATAGTTATGTCATCTGAACATCACATGTCTCTGGCTGGATTGAGAAATGATATGTAGAAATGCTACTTAGTACTTCTCCAGTGGGAGCATGCTTTTGTTACATAGGGAAATGAAACAAACTGTCAAGATGTTTGTTTTTTTGTTGTTGTTTTGATATGGGGAAACTTGTCCACAATTGTCCAGTTCAAATTAGGTATT
Organism: Clupeocharax schoutedeni; assembly: GCA_037974565.1. Taxonomy (NCBI): domain Eukaryota; kingdom Metazoa; phylum Chordata; class Actinopteri; order Characiformes; family Alestidae; genus Clupeocharax; species Clupeocharax schoutedeni. The sequence continues at coordinate 97,523 of JBBPDH010000034.1, forward strand.
GAAAATAATTGTTTCAAATACACTTAATACAAACATGCGCAGGTCTGAATTAAGAGGCTTTATTTGTTTCTCATGGATAAACGGTTATGTAACACGGGGAACCTTCCCTGTTTTTTCCTCTTTCTCTCCTTTTCAGGAATGAGCTTCCATTCAACCATCCTGTCTGTTGCACAATGGATGTCTGTTCCGTCTGCCTAATCGCCCAAACTAAAACACATTGTAGCAGGACTAGTCTATTCAGAGGATAGCAATAGCCCCCTCACTCCACCCTCTCCCTCAGCATTACACATCAGTTTAAAACACAGCAGTGCAGATTCTCTTGCCGGTATCTGGATTGCTTTAAATTGCTGTTTTAGCCGAGGGTGAAGGTAGGTAGGTTTGGGGCATTAAAAAAGATTTAGAAACTCTAGTACCTCAGTTATTTAAGCAATTCTAGTGTGCTGCTTGAAACAAGGGCTTAACTAGATTTGGAAGTTGTATAATTTAATATCAAGTATAAAGTGAAATTTAAAACTTGAAATAAGAAAACTATTGCACACAATGGAGTCGACAACACTGGTGAGCACAATTGGCATGGCAATGACAGACTACATGTGGCTACTCATAGTCGGCTTTATCATAGCCTTCATTCTGGCCTTTTCCGTGGGCGCCAATGATGTTGCCAACTCCTTTGGCACTGCGGTGGGCTCTGGTGTGGTGACCCTAAAAATGGCCTGCATCCTCGCTACTGTGTTTGAGACTGTTGGTTCAGTGCTGCTGGGAGCCAAGGTCAGCGAGACGATACGCAAAGGAATAATTGACGTCAACATGTACAACGGTACAGAGCATGTTCTGATGGCTGGCTCAGTCAGCGCCATGGTTGGTGAGTGGGCTGTATATTAATAGTGCATGTTAAAGATTCAGAGCAAACTAAACTGCTTTATTACATAGGTTAAAAGGAGTGAGTTACAACAGAAAATCTATGTATTGTACTGTAAGGGCAATATGAAGCAGTGAATGAGGTCAACAACAAATTATATAAAATGGAGGTGGATGAATATACGTGTTAGCCTTTTCACGAAAATGTCTCGAATTATAAATCTTAATGGTGTGGAGAGGGTTGGGGTGATGATTTGCATTATTTTTTGCTTCAGGCTCTGCTGTGTGGCAGTTACTGGCATCTTTCCTGAAATTGCCCATTTCAGGGACGCACTGCATTGTGGGAGCCACCATTGGCTATTCATTGGTGGCTAAAGGTCAACAGGGAGTCAAATGGTTTGAGCTACTCCGAATTGGTGAGTTTAAAAATGTCCATTTTTGGAGTTCTGGATGTTAAGTATTTGTTTTTCTATATATTGTCTGCCTATATGTCATGTCTGTTTTGTAATTGTTTAAATTAAATTGAGGGTTTTCTTTTCTATCTTTTTTTGCAGTTGCGTCATGGTTCCTCTCGCCTCTTCTCTCTGGCCTGATGTCTGCCATTCTCTTCTACTTTGTCCGAATATTTATCTTACAGAAGGTAAGGAAGCATCATTTTTCTTTGAGTCACACTCAGCGTAACAGAGCTTAAGGGTAGAAACATCACAAGCCTATTGTAGCTAGAGAGAAAGTAGTTTCTTTCTCTTGATAGAATAGGGACTACTTTCCTTTATGTCTGTGTCTTGATTGTGATGCCAAGATTTTACCAACACGCCCTCATTTTAACCAATTGTCGTAACCCAATATGATGATGGCTATGCTTTGTCTTATTGTGGAGCCGGGTGTTTCTTTTTTTGCATCTGTAGAAGGACCCGGTGCCCAATGGGCTGAAAGCCTTACCTGTCTTCTATGCCGTTACTATGGGAATCAACCTGTTCTCCATCATGTTTACTGGTGCACCGAGTGAGTATCATTCTCCTGTAGTCTTTCACATAAGCAACCTGTGTTGGTGAATAATGTTCCTTTGGCTCAGGCCAGGTTCTTATTAAGCGTTAACACTTAAGTGTCTAACCAGTGGGCACTGGGGGAAGCTCAGTGCAGCGCAGATGAGATGGACTTGTGGTGATTGTATTCTTGACCTCTGTATCAGCCTTTTCTGCCCTTTTTGAACACAGAGGAAAGGAAAAAAAATCATTGGAGTAGAGTTGCCATCCATCAAACAGAGTCTTCATCAGTTCAGTAATAGATGTGTTTAAGCACCACTTTTGAGTGCTGTTGGCTGTGCTTTTTTTTTTTTCTTGCATTACACACTGAGAATCTTATTAAATGAGCATTTTTTGCTCCTTTTTGTTTTCTTCTACCTACAGGGCTCAGCAATTCAAGAAGTCACCTGGCCTGGGCCGTATATGAAGGCTACAGGCCAGAGATACGCACATAGGAGTGTGTACATGTATGCATTCTCAATAGGCATGGAATGGTGCATCATTTGCATATAGCATAACAAACAACACCAGGCCCACACATTCACTTAGTGTAAGGGCTATGTTAACCTACCCATGGCATCACGATTGTCATGCCTGTATATTACTAGGACATCTATAAAACACATTTGTTCAGTGCTTTTTTTAAAAAAAAAAAAAAAGCAGATATACTAACATACTGTAGATACATTTGAATGTTGGTAGACCAATATTATGGTTCATGTATCTTAGAAAGATAGTTACAAAATGACCAATGACTTAAATCAAGGTACCAACATAATTATGTTGGTTTACCTGCAATGGTTTGCACTTTAAGTTGACTATTATTATAATTAGTACTTGCTGCTAGGTTTACAGATTCTGAAAGTAGCTGCTCTATTCTCTCATTCACAGATTATAAAGCCAACCCACCACCCATTTCCTGCTACATTGCTTGTTATCCACAGTAATCAGCCGATAGGGAAAAGCTGTTAAGCCTGTTTATATTCAAATAAGTCTTTTTCATGCACATGTACACACACACACCCATAGGGTGAAAAATATATTCTTCAGATGCCTATGGGACTCACAGTCTTGGGCCCTAGTAGTTGCCCATAATGGAACCAGATTAACCTGAGGATTAGCCCTGTGCTTTGGCTGCACACTGTGACTTCGCCATTTTATCTGCTTTGGGATTAGTTTCAGGAGCAGTAAAGCAGAGCAGTTGATGGATCTACTTGACCCCTCCCTTCTCCTCCTCTACAAATGGCCTCCAGGCACTTTTCACTTGGGTGCAGCCTAATCGTTCTAAGAAGTGTCCTGTACTCCCACATCTCAAGGGCTACTGCAGGGCATTGGTTAGTTCAAGCCTGCTCCAGGACATCTGCCCTGCACAGTTTAGTTATGCCCAGAGTCTGCTATATTCCATTGAACCAGCCACAGCCATCTCAGTTAGGTTGCCTATAAAGGAACAGTTAAAGTGGACAAGGTATGGGTGAAAATCAGGCTTTAGGGCTGCTTATCACAGTCTGGCTATGCATTTGATGCTTGAATCAGAAACCCTAAGCAAGTAACTGTTGGGGTGCAGACGCAAATTATTTTCCAGTATTAGCTTTGTAGGTCCTGGGTCAGCGTCATCATTTTGAATAAATTTCAATGTCAGTTACACTCAGGACGAGCAGATTTATTTTCTGTGATTTATAAACAAACTTATTTATTTAGATATGTTAAATCTGAAGATATTATTCAGATGTGTCAAAAGTATTGGATTGCCATGTAGCTCCTTGTGAAAGCCTGACTGTTTATCTAATTAGCAGAGCCAAGTGCAGGTGTTTTGGATCAGGCCAGGTAAGCTAATGTGCCTGCATTGTTAAGAATGAACTAGAAGGTTGTTAAAGTTCAGTTCAAACGCATGGCTAAACAGCAAGACTGTGGTAGCCTTTACTACAAGGAATGCTGCATGCCAGGAGTTATTTGACTGCTCTTTCTGAGCTTAAAATGGTTGCACTTTCAGACAGCCTATAAACTTTTGCCTTATAAATAGTGTTTCCTTACTGTGGTAGGCCTGTCCCATTTCTCTGAGCTCCCCTCCCTGTTCTGGGTTTATTTTAACAATCAAGTGTGGAAAAACAGAATTGGTGCTGTGAAGTACTGTATAAAGTAAGACCTCAGTGGAGCAGCTTTGACGTACTGTACTCTGGTTTTAGGTGAAAGACATGTAAAGGCTAGTTACCATCAAGACATGGGTATAGTTACTAAAGCCCTCTTGAATTTACTGCCATTCAACACATTTGTAAATCATGTGAGCTCTGCCAGAAATAACCCCACCCCTCTTGAGTGTATGAGTGAGTCCTGCTGCCTGTAAATACTATTCATTTATGTTTAAGTAGAAGACCCATAGCTTATGTTAACCTTGTTTTGTTTGGACAAATACATACATAAAAGCCTGCTTAGTAGTTTAACAAGCGCATGTCCTGGTAGGTATGATAAACGGCATTTTATACAACATTATAACAATGTAATATATTTTAGTATTTTGATCATAAAGATTATCAACTTTAATGCTCCCACAGTCAGAATTCCTCCCTCTGTGTGCTTTAGCAGGAATGCAAATTTTCTAGTCTGATTCCCCTTTAGAATGACAGTGTGCCACACTGAGGCTCCAAAGTAAACAGAAAAGCAAGTTGATTGACCTCATGGTCTGTTAGCATGTTTTATTAGCTGTACTATACCACTTAATAGGACCATATGATAACCAAGCTCTAGGTCACAAACATGTGAATTTATCAAGATAAAAGCAATATAAAATGTGATCATGTCATACCAACAGAAGTGAGCTGTGGCATCACATCGGGTTATACTTCAGAGCTGAAGCAGGGCAGGAATCAAAGCTCATTTAACCCTTGAATCTAGTTTTTGTAGTATGCATGCTGGGCGTGTCATTCTTTAAGCCACATCAAAGAACCACAAAGGGTTAGGCTGATAAATGACCAAGCCGTAACTTCTGGAGCCCAGAATTTTAGTTTGGTTTTCAGATAAGGTATTGTGTGCTGTTTTAGGTGTTTGATATGAATTTGATGCCCAGAACTAGCCATATTTTTACAAATATTACTTTTAAGAACAAACAACCAGCTATTATTAAAATCTGAATGGATCACTTCAGATAATTTCTGTTTTCTCTTGGGCTTCTTAAAGAATAAGATTGAGAGAAACCACTCAACTTTTACATTGCTTTTAATCCTCTCTTGTGTAGCTGCTTCTAGATTTACAACAGCTAATTCTAAGCCTCTGCAATATGCCATGGAACAACCAGACTAAATTGATTAACAGGTTGTGTTGCTTCCTGTTATATCAAATCACATGTTACCTATCTGAGCTTATAGACACACCTAATAAGATTAGAAATGCCTTTGCAAACATGTGCCTGTTCATTTATAGAAATGTTCATTTAAAAATTCTTGCACACCTTGTGACTGAGCCCACGACATGTAACTTTAAACGCTGCACTGCAAGCAGTGTTTAATCATGTGATACTGACTGTAACCACCCAGACAACATAACTACTCTTACCGCCCTGAATTACAAAACAGTCATCAAATTGTCACCACTGTGAAGAATAGCACTTCGCTGTCAGTGGAAAAACACGTCCCTGTTATTGTGTATGGGTTAGCGGGGGTTTATAGATGGGCGGTCAGGCGCAGGAAGTGGAATTTAAGTTGGGCTGCAATCTACTCTTTCACTCATCCCACAGTGTGCCTTCAGCCTCTTTTGTTTTGGGGACTGTTTGTTCAGAGGTGTTGCGTAGCTCCACACAGTTTCATATTTTGCATAAACCCCATAGTAAACACCAAAGCCTGACCAATATATTGTTTTGCTGATAATTTCCCATGAATTATAGGGGTTAAAGAGGTAAAATTTTATATTTAAGAATTCTTCTAATTGGGGCTTGAATCAATCTTCCATTCTTTTAGTTTTTGGTTAGAGAATTGGGTTGTAATGCTGTAACACTCTGTATAGTCCTATATAAAAATATAGGACTTTATTTTTCATAGCATGTTTCTGTTGAAATATATTCATAAATGAAGATAACTGATGCAAAGTTCCATTGTGGTGCTATATTAGCATGTTCAGTTGTCACATTTGTTAAACTTTTTAGTTCAGTTTTAACTGCACAAAATTACATTGAGATTATTGAAACATTTTAGCTCTTTAAAATTAGAACGGTCAATTTTCATCAGAACACATGAAACCTGCTGAGGCTGCTGGACAGACAGCCTCCTTGTGAAAGTGGAGATGGCCTAGACTAACAAATGGACTTTGGAAGTTGCCCCTTTTAGCACCCCTTGTTTGCCCCTCTGGTTTACACCACTGTCCAAAAGCCACACCTGTCTAGTTCTTTCTAGTGAGCACTTACTCATGCCTGTGAAAGAGGGGGAGCAAAGCACTCTTCTCGCCATTGAAAAATGCGTCACCGCCTCCCCCTTTCCTCCCCTCCCCGAGAGTTGCATAACTGGAGCACGTCGCAGCAGCGTGGCATGCACTCATACTGCAGTGTACTGCAGGAGCATGTGAGTGTGGGTGTGAGTCAGCGCAGGAAGAGTGTAGCCGCCTCCTTCTGCCCACTTCCCTTTCACCTCTGCCCGGTTGTTTTCCCTGCTTTTGGGTTCAGTTTGCTTTTTCCCCACCCTGAATCACAATCTACATTTCTTCTTAATTCAGTTACATTTCTTTGTCCTACATCTAAATGAGAATTTATTAGTCAGTCTTCTTCACTCTTAACTTTTAATTCCCCTCTGTCTTCTAGGTTTTTAACTCTTTACTTTGCCTTCTTACTGCTACCATTTAATCTTTTTTTCCCCTGTTGCTGCATCCCTCTCACACACTGCCTCTGCTTGACACAAGTTTTTTTTGGCCCTGATCTTGTCCTAAATATTTCCACTACCGCCTTCTCTTTCCTCCTTTATTTTTTCGTTGACCACTTTGCTGAGTTGTTTTCTGTCAACACTGTGGTGTTGGTGGCTGTGGTCCCCAGAAGGCGAGTCTGTCTGTAATGGCAGTCTTCTGTGCCAGCATTCATCCCTCAGTATGCTGGTCACATTTCCTTTCCACATTTTCTGCAGTCTTGGCACTGCAGTGGCCTCTCTCCCTATTTGTGGTCACACTTTATCTTTTCTCTTTTGCTACATTTTATGCTTTCCTTTTTGTACCTCCCTGATTCCTTGGGAGGGGGAGGGGGAGATTGCAGGGAACTGTGACCCTGCACAGAAGTCCTTGGTGCACAATTGTGATGGTGGTCAGTTGTGCGCACCGAGGTGTCGTGTCCCTGCTGTTCACATTTTCCTGTCACTTCAGCTCTTACGTAAGCGCCCAGGCCAGATGTGCACCTGCATTCCATACCTAATTGACACATTTGCCACTTGGTTGCTACGACATTGATACTATTTGGCAGCTTTTAGTCCTTTGGGCTTTTCGCTGTTAGTACTTGCGATGCATCACTTTGAATGATGTAATCAAAAACATTCTTAAGGTTAACTAATGAAGCTGGTCAAAGAATTCCTCACTTTTAGAAATAGAAAAAAATACCTTTTTACTGCAAGGGAAATTGGTAGAGATCACTGGTGATTCAGAATTGTAGTACAATAATTTTTTTTTATTGTAAAAAGGAGTTAAATAAATATTTTTTTTATTTTGAATTGACAATAGATTCAGCAGTTTGGCCTAAACTTTTACCACTGCTGCAGAATTTTAGCCCAGTTTTAATCTTTCATTTTTGCTTTTCCTGGACACCTTTTTAATCCCAGTGTTTGTTTTTTCCACCATTAATAATAGTCAGGAGTGCGTGCCTGTTCCATTTTTCCATTTAGGATCTGTAATGGTAGCGCATGCTGCCTCTTGTCTCAAAACCACCTTTCCTCTCTTCCCCCTGGTTTCTGTCCATTTCCCCTGCCTGTGCCTCCTCTACTGTGGGCACTTGGGTCTGCAGTGCTGGGATTTGATAAACTGCCCTGGTGGGGAGTCCTCCTCATCTCCATCGGATGCGCCATCATCACTGGCGTCATTGTCTGGTTTGCTGTTTGCCCGTGCCTCAAGAAGAAGATTGAACGTAAGTAACCCATTTAAGCTTTATTTTGAATATGGTTTGCTTGATTTCTAAACCACAACACAGGATGCTTATAACTAATTAAACTGATATATATTTTCAAAGTCTCTAATTACTAAGGCAGTTCTTGGCACCTTAGAACAAATTACTCATTAAATATTAGGGGTGTGACGAGATCTCGTGGTACGAGATCTCGCGAGATCAGATCTGTCTCGCAAGATGCGTTTGGGTTCGCGAGACCGTGACGATATCCTTGCGTTACTAAAAGCCGCGCCTGTGAAGAAAACGGAAAGAAATTCAGTTCGCAT
>JBBPDH010000034.1:127765-150327 GCA_037974565.1 Clupeocharax schoutedeni
ATTTAATTATTTTTCCTAAAAATAAAAACTCCAAAGCTCGATATTCAGGACCGTGGCTCCGGTGTCACGAGTGCTGCAAGAGCTTATGCTCCGTTAAAAATAAATAAATAACAGCAGTTTTGGAGTCTGTTTTCTTGCGGTTAACAGAGAAATGGCAGTGGGAAGTTTCAGAAAGCAGAGTTAGTGAAAACTCAGTTATTTCACTACAACTCGCAGTGAAATAACTGAGTTTTCACTAACCCTGCTCTCTGAAACACCTCCCTGGGGATTTGTGAACAAGTAAACACCTGCTGTGTTTCTCAAACCATTCCTTAAGTGTTTACAGTGAGACAGAACACATCCTGCTGGAAAAGGCCACGCAGCCCCATATGCACCAAGCCGTTTTGCATGAACTTCAGCGGTTTGTTCTACAGCAGATTCTCTAGAAGTATGATGGCAGCATAAAGAGGCAGTTTCAAGTACTTAAGAGTTCACCAGTGCTTATAGCCCAACATGGCTGGTACATTAGATGTGTGTCCCTAGGTGGGCCAGTCCATGAGTCTCATGAGTAAAACCCATCCACGCTAAAAATGTTTAAACGTGGGTTACATTCTCACATCCAACAGTTCAATTTTGATCCCCATCCCCCAACAAAACCAGGCTGTGAACCCCTTTATGAAATAATGTAGCCAATTTATAACCGCATCCATTACAGACCCAATGTGACAAATCAGTCTTTAGAAGTTCCCATCACATGACGTCGTCTTTAAATCGTTGTAACATTCACAAACTCAAACACCCCTCTTTCACCCACTGAATCAAACAATTCAAGTGATCCCATTGTGAAATCAGTGGGTTTTTCTAATAACTTAAATACTTGAGCAGTCATTTACATTGTCACGGTTGGAGATAGTTTTGTTTAGACAAGGATTTTAATGGACCAATACTAAAAATACCCTACTGCATCTGTTTAAAAGGGAAAAGAAAGCTTTTGCCTACAACCTGCAAATAAATGTTCAAGGTTAAAGGGGAAAAAAAAACAAAAAAACAGGCATTCCCAACATTGGGCATCAAATTATGACAGATGGACAAACTTGTGTAGAATTTTTATTCAAATCACTGACATGAGGGACAGAACCAACACTTAACAGAGGAAGGAGGAGGAGGGGTTGATGATATTCAGTTGGTACATTTCACAAGGAGAGATTTGGTGGACATAGCAGGATGGGGGTGGGGTGGGTTTGTGTTTTATGAGGGCAACGGCAAAAGGTTGTGGGGCAAGGAAAGAGAAAAATAATAGAAAAGGCACTTTTGCTCTTTCAGTAACCAGTCTGTTGCACCACTGTTTAAGGAAGGAAAATAAAATTGGATGAAAAATTAAAAGATAAAAAGACCACACCCATGCTGAGCGAGTAGAGCATGTAAACGAGGCCAGTTTCTCTGTACAACACCAGCCATTTTTTGCTTCTGCCTCAGGCACAGCATGGGGTGTCAAAATATAAAAACATGTGCGCGTTACATCTATGCTCAGCCTCCACCAAATCTGCCATCTTACCACCACCTAAATAATAAAATAGGTAACAATGGTCACAGCTTCCAGCACCTCCTAGAGGCAGGTCCCCAAAGCTTTTCTGTAGGACACCAAGGGGATGCCAGAGGGCAGGTGCATGGGATGTACACCTTGACTGGTGTTCAAAAAAAGTTTTACTTAAAAAGATTCAGATTTACAAGTGTACAAAAGGAACTTTTAAAGGAGAGGCCCTCTTGAGGACCCCTGGCTTTTCTGTATTGACGCCAGGGCTCAGAAAGGGCCACCAAGCAATACAAGTTAATGATTTTTCAAGTATGGAGCGATTCAAGTGGCGAAGGCGCCCCCTCCGCAGCAGAGAGTGAGAGGGGCTTCTCTGTAGCTACGCCCCACTGTCAGCCGCACACGGAGGGGGAAGTGCAGTGCCTTCGCTGTGGTCTAGTAGAACGACACTTAAGAGCTACCACCGCAAGGTTTGATCCAGAATCACCACTGATCATAACACAGTGGGAGGAGTTGGGGGGTGTTAGTGTCTTGTTCCCGCAGTACCACACGGGTTGGTAGCAGCTTCTGACTTCTCTGTAACACGTCAGAAAACGTATGGCTTGCAGGAACCATGACAATAGACAATCTGAAAAAATAAACACTTTGCATTGTCTGAAAATATAATCCAATTTAAACTTCCAATAGAAACTGACACCAGCATTATTTGCAAGCAATGGGGTTTTTAAACATTCGCCCGTCCCTTCAAGGGGTTTTGATCCCATAATGGATATAAGTCTCAAACATGGTCAAACCGGTAAAAAGGGGGGGTAAGTGTTTACATTCGAAATAAGAAAAGTTTGAGGGACTAGTGCTTCATCCAGCAATGCATAGCAGTCTCACAACTCTGACCTCAATTTGTGCCATCACTAATTCATTGCAAGGGGAGAGCGTGATAGAGAGACGGAGAGATATTAAGGAAGGGGATAAAAGAGGGATGAGAGACAGCAAGAGAGAAAGGAAGGAAAACTATATCCAGACTGCCATCCAACAGAACTTTCTAGAAATGGCAAACAGGAACAAGGTTTAAGGTTGGCAAAAAAAGGAGTGTATGTTGGAGAGCAAAGGAGAGATCCATTTACCTTTGGGAATGGGAGCTGAAAGAGGGAGGGGAAGGGAGGGGTAACAGGAGACTGGAGCATGAGGGGATTGGTACTTCATCCCTCTGCTCAGGGCAGCCAGGTTTCTCTGTAGGGTACACCTGCTGACCGAGAGTGGAGGGAGTTACATATTTTAGTATTTCAGCTTTTTGGGAACCTCCCAAGGGAAGGACTCACGGCCAAAGTGGCCATAGGCGGCGGTGCGCTGGTAGATTGGCTTCTTCAGGTCCAGATCTCTGGAATCGCACAGGAGAACGAGTGAGAGGCCATTGGAAAACTCAGAGCATGACGGTGCAGGCAACAAACACCTTGAAATTAAGGGCCTATACACTAATGATCAAACATTACTACAGTTAATACAGAACATGTTCATCTCGTTATGTAAACAGCAGTCACTTAGTAAAGAGCACAGTTGTATGTAAATGTTGATTTTATATTAGTTGACATCTACAGGCAATAATGAGTATTTTATTGAATGAAATACATACAGGCTCAACTTGTGTATTTTTAGACTCAATCCAGGAGTTAACAGACTAAAGTTGCATAAGGCTGGTGTTAACTTACTCCGGAGAGTTTTAAACTGAGCTATGTGAATTCTGCCCACCTTCAGTGTTATAAACTCCTGTTTTCTCATGACAGGTCACATGACCGCCTGCAGGCCATCCCCTTAGGAGTGTACTTTACCTGACAATGACCCCAGGACGGAGGTCAAAGTTCTTCTTCACGATGTCAAGGAGCTCCTTCTCGCTCCTCTGAGAGGTGCCGTAATGGAAGATGGAGATGGACAGAGGGTGGGCCACTCCAATGGCGTAGGACACCTACAAGACAGAAGAGATTGTTTAAACTAATGCACTTTGCTCAACTAGCCTTAATTAAACTAAACCTTCAGAAAAAAGTTGGTAATCTCACCTGGACCAAGACCCGTTTGCACAATCCTGCCTTCACCAGAGACTTGGCCACCCAGCGGGCAGCATAGGCAGCAGAACGGTCCACCTTTGTGTAGTCCTTGCCTGAGAAAGCGCCACCACCGTGAGCACCCCAGCCACCATATGTGTCCACAATGATCTTGCGTCCAGTAAGGCCAGCATCTCCCTGTAAAAAAAAAAAAAAAAACTTTAGTTTACAGAAAGTCAAAAACCCAAAGCTAAGAGCCTAGAAGAATTCCATGCACAACTCTTGCTTCATCTGGTAAAACACAATATTCTGCCCTGAACTGGGCAACATTCAGTACATTCATTTTCACTAAACATAATCATGCACAAACATTTATTCTACACAGTACTGTAGAAGAGTCTTGAGAAAGTTACACTTAAAGCTGTTTACTAGTGGGCGGTAGTATTAAAATACATTTTGCACTGGTTAGATCACCATGTACTTATACTTTGTGCTGAGATAGTTAAATTTAATCTAATCAGATATCAGCTGACCTGGGGGCCGCCGATAACAAAGCGTCCACTGGGCTGCAGATGGTAGATGGTGTCATCATCCAGGTAGACACTGGGCACCACAGCTTTCACCACTTTCTCCTTCAGCGCATCCCTCATCTCATCCAGACACACAACTTCATCATGCTGCACAGACACCACCACAGTGTGCACACGCACAGGCAGCATAGCCCCTCGGTCCTGCCTGTACTGAACAGTCACCTGCAGAGTAACAGATACACAACCTTAAATAAGAGACAAAACCACCTGATCACAAAAGCTAATGCTCTTTAGTGGTCATTGTCAGATCTTGAGTGTGCAGCATATATAAAGCTGTGCGATTCACTTAAATATACATTTTCGTTTCTTTATTCATTTACTTCCTACTTTGCTTAATATTTATTCTATTCCTGTATGGCACACCAAGCGTCCTTTGTGTAGGACAACAGACTACATAAACTTCACCTGAATAGTTATGTAAAACCACATCAGTATGACCCATTCAGATTTACACAATCTTGCGTCTCTCAGCCTCACCTGGGTTTTGGAATCTGGCCTCAGCCAGGGCAGAGTTCCATTACGGCGCAGTTCAGCCATTTTGGCATTCAGCTTGTGGGCTAAAACGATGGTGAGGGGCATGCACTCGTCAGTCTCATCAGTTGCATAGCCAAACATCAGACCCTGCATATATCACAAAGTGTGAATAACATTCAAAATCACACAAACCAGACACAGACCACCACATACTCAAGACTCAGTGAACAGCAGTTCTCACCTGGTCTCCAGCCCCAATGTCCTCCTCATTACGGTCGAGGTGAACACCCTGCGCGATGTCAGGGGACTGCTGCTCCAGGGCAACAAGCACATTGCATGTTTTATAGTCAAACCCTGCACAACAAGAGTAATAGGTACCATCGGATTCAGAACTGAAAAATAACCCTCCAGATTAAACAAACACTCCAGCATTTTTCATCTTTGTCAGAGCACCATCCAAACTGCAGGACAATAGTAACATTTGTAAAAAGAACATGTAGAAAATATTTAATATGCAGATTAAATCAAAGCATTAAGAATAAAGGCAGCTGATTGTTTTAAATCTTCAGCAAGTACTTCAGATGCAGCAGGTAGATTAGGTTGTAATACACATGAATATTTCTCAGATAGATGTACACAGAGTCTGACAGAAATTAGGTCAAGCAGACTGAAATGACTTTTGCCCTTTGACATATGCCTGTAAGCCGAAGTCCCTGATACCTTTGGAAGAGTCGTCATAACCGATATGCTTGATGGTGTCCCTGACGACCTTCTGGTAGTCCACAAAAGCATGAGATGTCACCTCTCCAGCCAGCAGGATCATTCCTGTCTTAGCAACAGTTTCTAGGCAGGAAGAGATTATTAGTAAGTCTTTATTACATCCAGTTATTCAGTCTACAATTATGATGATCTGACACAGGATGAAACCTAGTCTTTGAGCACCAACAGTGATTCACCATCACAAACTCTGTAGGCTTGGCATAGTCTGGGTTTGGAAACCCATCAAAGTGTTTTACACGTGACTCCAGCATAAACTCTGGACTTGGCACTTTGTAACATGACACTAACCACATGCAACCTTAGCATCGGGGTCTTGCTTGAGGTGAGCGTCCAACACAGCATCACTTATCTGGTCACAAATCTTATCTGCAAAAGGGCAAAAGGGCACAAAGGATTAGCATAGCAACATATTTACATAAGGGCACAGATAGTGAGAAAGAACAGAACAGGCTTGCTAGAGCGTGACGTCAATTCAGCAATATACTTAAGTTTATGAAAGCTCTAAATGTTTAATTCAAGTACTCAAACTGTCAACAAGGAGTCTTAAACATTGAGAGGGCACAGAAGTGGAATGTTCAAGATTTTGCTAATGAAAGCCTCCGAGAATGGACTGTGGCAAAAACAGAAAGAAAGGGGCAGCAACATTCCTGATTAAACACATTCCTCTATTCAGGTTCAAAACACTTCAGCACAACCGCACTGTACCAAAAATCGTTTTTATTAAGCAGATAAAGGCACTGCGAAGCAAAGGGCCTTCACCCCAGTAAAAGCCATGCAGTGACAGTCTGGCAAGAGCTCCTGTGTCTCTTACTGTACTGCAGCCCCAAGAGAAGTCTATCTGGGGCAGAGGGTAAGCCAAGCTAATCAGCTGAAGCAGAGCCCTTCCCTCCATGTCGCGGCACTATACTTCGGTCTCCAGCCACGAGCTCGCTGCTGTGCATGCCAGGTGCGTGGCTTCTTTCTCTATATATTGTTATGCCCATTTGATTTATGTACCACAAGTGGTATTACATGGGGTTACATTTAGCACATTTCAAACAGTGAGTTTAATCTACTCATGCACAATTCAATATTAAAGCATTGTGGGACAACTTAATACCATTTGATGTGCCCCAACATTGCCATAATAACCCACTTAGCCACTAAACAAACAGGCCTAGTAAACACACTCGTCACCAAACATCTATTACATGAGCACTATGTCCTTAATGTAACATGAATGGATCCATCAGGCTTAAGGGCATATCAAGAATCGCCATTTTTGTTTCACATTTAATCCCAAGTCCCTCTGGCCTACCTATGAAAGTTAGGGTTTCAACTATTTACAGACAACATTCAGCAGATCTAGTTGAATGAGGTACAGTGCAGCCAATTTGCATATATGGGTCCTAAAAAGGATATGCAGGAGAAACTGATGAAAAATTCCAATGTGGACCTCTACAAAACGTATTGAGGCCATTTCTGACGCAACCCTTACACTAATGAAACGACAGTGTATGGACCCTTTCCCTAATAATACCCTGATGGAGCTGCAGGTCATGGCGTAAAAGACGCAAAGGTCTACACTATTAGCGTAAATGAAGTCAAAGAAATGGACGCATCAAATCCACATGTCTTTAAGCTACTTTGGGGCTAGGTGTGCTGGATTCGGCTGTGGTGTCACATTGTCTCTGCTTGACTCGGTTTACAGTCACAGCACAGATGGAAACACGCGGTTTAGGCGGCTGATGCAACACACAGTATACCCCCCCCCCCCCACCACACACCTCTCCCTCCCCTCGTGGGAGATAATTAAATATGAAT
Organism: Clupeocharax schoutedeni; assembly: GCA_037974565.1. NCBI lineage: Eukaryota > Metazoa > Chordata > Actinopteri > Characiformes > Alestidae > Clupeocharax > Clupeocharax schoutedeni. The sequence goes on from JBBPDH010000034.1 coordinate 134,956, forward strand.
GTATGGAGCTGACTTCAGGATTAGCCTCATCACAAGCACAGAAACATGCGCAATCCTGCGTAAAGGAAAAACAGGCAGTACGCAGGCGGCGGTTTTCTCCCCGCCAGACCACGTGGGGTTGGCGGGGAACAAAATGCTACTCCAAACGAATAAAGATCATTTTCAGGCCGCTGGTAAAAATAAATACTTCAAGAGTAATTTACATATACAATACCGACAGTCACTTTTGACTATTTAAATTTAAGCCCCATAAAAAGGAGTGAAGTACCGTTACCGAAGCCTTCGGGAATTAATGAGGCCTCCGTGAATAACAAGATTTAGAAACACGCTGGTCAGGGCCAATACGCACCCAGGTAAAATAAGACAAATAAACAAACAGGACGTGACCATCGCACAGTTCTGGGCCCGCCACCGGTTGTGAGTAAAACGTGAGCCTGTCATGGCCTTCTCGGGCCTGTTAGCATGATGCTAATCGTCCTCAGTCAAAACAACGATAACAGCCACAAACCACCAGCTTATCGTCTAAAAATGTAATGTAGTTACTATTTGTGTAAACTGTCGTTTGAATCGATTTTAAAAGTGATAAATGTCACGGGTTAACATAAAACACTCGGATGTGCTAACACGCTAACTGAGCACGACGCTAGGCGGCTATAAAGACACAAGAAGAGAAAATACTAATAGAAGACTAAATAGGGTCTACGTACCAGGGTGTCCTTCACCCACAGACTCAGAGGTGAATAGAAAGCAGTCCTCCTCGATGATGGAGTTGTGGAAGCCGTTCATTTGCCCGTTCATGTTTAAGTGTCTAGAGAAAATCTCTGTTTTAGATTTTAATATGAGTGAAAGGAGCGCACGGGATACGAGGAAAATAAATTAATATTGCTGTTGCGAGAGCCACAGAGAGACAGATTTAGCCTCTTTTAGCCGGTCACGGTGCGGCACTGATGTTCTGTGGTCTTCACCCTGGAATGTGTACACAGCCGCAGCTCAGCTTTTTATCCCTACTCTTGGAGAGGTAGGCGCCACCGAGCAGAGCTGTCAATCATCAGGTTCGGCCAATCAGGAGCCACCAGCTAAACTCGCGCTCATACTGTGTTAAAAAAATAAATAAATAAAAATAATTTATGAATGAACTGTCGAAAATAACCAATGTCTGTTGGTAAACTATAACTGCTTTGCAATATCCTCCTGACTACCAGCAGTTCAAATTTGTCCTCTCTAGAGGAGCTTTGTAAACCTAAATATCTTCCACCCCCTGCATGCTACTGAACTGACTGGCTTTTGTATTCTAAAGAGGACATTTAGGACTTTTAAATGATTCATTCAAGGTTCAAGATTCAAGATTTTTATTTGCCATATGTGCATGAGACCAGCAGTCCATGCACATTGGAATTCTTATATAGGATATATAAAGATAGAAGTATCACTATACAAGAGGGTTATCTACAAGGGATTTTATTTTTTTTTAAATACAAGTTCTCATTTTCCTGTTGGTGGAAAATTGCATCCTTTACCACAGTTACATTTTATAAATAGAGGAAAAGTAAGTGCATAATAATTAATAATGAGCTAATTTGGTCTTGAAATGTTGCTGTTATATCTTATATGAATCTCTTAAGAACACATTAAACCAATTTGTAAATGAATTTTACAAAAATTTATCGCAGTATTTAAGTGTTTAATAAATGTCCTTCCATTTTTTCAAATGAGAAGAAAGGGATTCATTGTCAAAGGCAGAGAGAATTGCAAATTGTAGATGGAAACTCGAGTTGATATCGAGTTGTCTGAGAAGGAAGATCAAGTTACTTGAATTCAGACTGCTCCTTGGTGAATAATCAGGCCCAAACAGGATTCGGAAGTGATGTTGACGATGACTACACTCCCCTACGTCAAAAGTGGAAGCCACAGCCTAACGTGGCTCTGAGGCAATAAGAGGCTGTCCATCTCTCAGAGATGCTGCACGAGCCGCAATGCTTCAAGGTGTCGGATGTCTGGGTGCAACAGCAAAACCTATGTGATGTACACCAAGTGCAAGGTGTTCCTTTGCATTTCAAAGAAGGGAAATTGCTTTCTGAAATATCACAGCCCATAAACACACAAAACAATAAACACACCATAGTCCTGGCATTAATGATGTTCAGAGGTTGACTCATGGAGCTCATTCTTATGTTGAATTTGTGGTTTTAAAATATGGTTCAATTTGCCATGTATGGAATTCCGATGTCCACTATAATGGACCCATTATATTGTTAATTATCTTTAAAACAAAACGTTTTTGTTTTGTTTTTTTACCTCTTTTACCTCATTACCTCTCAAATAACATGGGAAGTTTAAATAAAAAGTGATTGGAAATTTTTTTTCCTGGTAGTCAGGAGGATATGCTAACTATATACTAATTCAATTACACCACAATGTAGGACAAATGTAGTGGGACGCTTGACAATTACCCCAGAATTCCATTCAAATACATAGACTTTAATAAGCAATTGGTCTCTCTTGGTAGCTTTAACAGCTTCCTCTTTTCTTAAAAGGGCTTCCACAAGATTTTAGAGTGTTTCTGTGGAAATCTGTGTTTATTCACTCCCAATGTTGTCAATGTTGTGTATATACTAATATACTAATTATGCTGATACTAATTATACTGATACCAATCATACAAATTACAATGATTATCTTTAAAGAAAACCCAAACAGACACTGATGTTGGACGAGAAGGCGTGGCTCACAATCTTTGGTCTAGTTCATCCCAAAGGTATGGGATGGGTTTGAGGTCAGGGCTCAGTTTGGGCCAGTCAAGATCTTCCACACCAAACTCAGGGGGCCTAGCCCAAAGCCTGAAAACAGGTGTGTCCCAAAACTTTTCTCCATATAGTGTATAAACGAATATACTAATTATACTGATATGAATTATAATTATTATTTAAAAACATGAACAATAACTAAAACCCAAATGTTGAAAAACAATGGCCTTGTTTGTTCATATAGAAATTATATTATTATAAAAACTGGTTTATCATAAACTATTAATGTACTATTATTACATAATCTAATTAATACATAATCTAATTCTGTACTGTAACATATAACAATAATAACATAAACCATTGTTAGTAGTTCTGTCATCTTATAAAGACACACAGCATGAACCTAATGTTTTTGTTGTATTATCAAGACAACTTTAACTGTACAGAGGGATAGAAATTTGATATTAAAAAAAAATAACACATAAGCATCATGAGCAAAAACTGATCTAGGGCATTCAAGTAACCAGACAGAAGTCATTTTGAACAGGCCTTTTCTATTCCAGTATGACTGTGTCTCAGAGCACAAAGCTAGCTCCAAAGACATGGCTCAGTGTGGAAGAACTTGACTGGCCTGCACAGAGCCTTGATCTTAACCCCATCCAACACCTTTGAGATGAACCAGAACAGAGATTGTGAGCCAGGCCTTCTCATCCAAAATCAGTGCCTGACCTCATGCTCTACAGAATGAATGGAAACAAAACTCCAAAATCTTGTGGAAAGCCTTCTAAGAAGAGTGCAAAATAGCTGCAAAAGGGGACCCGCTCCATGGTAAAGTCTATGGATTTTAATGCAATATCACTAAAGTTCCTGTTGGTGTAAAGGTCAGGCGTCCCAATACTTTTGTCTGTAGTGTTTTTTTGGAGAAATGAGGCAGTCAGTGTCAGGCAGGTTAAGATTTATGTAACTGGGTCTACACTTTGTTCATGTGCAACCTGTAAGGACCATGCAAGGTCGTTCAGGCTGCTCCAGGGCGCCTATTATGTTATTTTACCTACTGCATTAGCGAGCTAAGGGGCCTAGCGCTAACTGATAAGCTCATTGCTTTGCTCTCTGCTGATTGTGTTCGTACATGTCCCAGACGTGTTCAAGGACTCTACCTTGGCAGAGGCACACATAAACACAATAATAAACAAAACAGTGGAGTATGGCTGAGCAGTCAGGCAGCCGTGAAGTTGGTATGCTTGAGTCTGATCTACTTCAGAGTCTGGGAATCATTAACAGGATTAAACAGGCCCTGAATGGTCATATCAAAACCTTGTGTCTCCTACTCTGTTTTCACACGGTTGTCCTGGAGTTCATGGAGGTGAATGCTGAGTCATGGTTACTGTGTGAGGGCTATTACATCAGCTATGGAGTGTCACTGAGTGTAGCCCCACCACACATCATATGAAATAATGCAGAAGCCAATAATCAAGTCCTGGATGACATGGTCATTTATTAAACCATAAGTTATAGAGGTGATGGAAACATTTAAAGATAATCAGACATGTCTTAAAAATAGGCTCCCATTCATTTCCTTTAAGATACACTGGTTGATTGGATAAATAAGGTTGATTCTTACCTGCTTCCCAGTCAACATCATGTCCATCGAGTAGGACGAGACTTGGGGTTTGTCTGTGCTGTTTCATTTAATTACCATTTATTTATGTCATATACAATAGTTCCACTGAATTTGTCTTTAGAAATCACCCCCCACCAAGTTTAAATGTATTTTTCTCATTATCATGATTTTGACAGCTCCATGCCTATGCATTTAAGTGTATTTCTGCAGGGGCTTATTTAACTTTTATTTTAGACTTTATATTTTATTTTGTTCTTGTCTCTGTGCCTGTACAGTCGTGACATCAAATGGTTGTGGTCAAACGTTATTTGTGAATGTTTTTATTTCACCAGTTTCTGATTGTTGATTTCATATAGTTAGTACTGTGATAAATTACTGTGAAATTCATACATGATCAAATTAGACTCAAAATAAACCCAGAGCTACAGACTGGGAGAAACCTCTATTCAGTTACAGTAATTAAAGCTCACAAAATCTGTAATTTTGAGCAACAGCATTAAAGCGCGTGACTTAAAGCCGATTGAAATGCCCTTTGGACGCCACGACGACAGGTAACGACTTGTTAATATACACAGACATGGGTGCGCGCACACACACAAGCATTTTGAGGTTTAAGCACATCCTTTCTTTCAGATAACAGCATGATATCTTCACAGCATGATAATTCCTTCCTAATGTGCTGACGGCAGGACCCCCAGGTACAGAGAGGTGCTGAGCAGGAGAGTTCCAGGGGTTCAAGGCTATTTATATAGATGACAATCAATTAAGTTATGAATAAATCTTTTTTGGTGTAAATAAAAACTCTAACAGTCTGCCTGCCGATGCCTAAGCATTTAAATTTCAAATGAAAGGCCAAAATGAAGGTCTTTCTACAATCTGCTGCCACTAAATGTTTCATTTGTTTTATTAGCTTTCATTAATTTAGGCCATATGATGTGTTTAGTAAGTGCTGTGAGCTGGAGGTGGTGCAAAGAGCAGATAATGCAAGTGTGTCTTGAGCTGAGAGTGTGTTTTTGGGTATGTGTGTGTGTGTGTGTGTGTGTGTGTGTGTGCAGCTTCTTCAGCAGGCTTAGGGTCTTCCCTTGACATAAGCAGCTTTACAAACAGCGGCTTCTATACTGCAGCTCAACATTAGCTTTCAATTTAATTCAATTTACCTATCCAGGCTCCTACAATATACTTTTTTCCTACAATATAGAATGAGAATGACAGAATTATATACAGTAGTGAGAAAAAGTGTCAGGCATGTGTGCAAACTGTTTAAGCCATTTTTTCTTAGTGTATGATAAAGTGTGTCTTTCCACTAGCAAAGTTAACATTAGAATTTACCCGAACACACAAGAATGCAGTTTATAAAAAAGAAAGTAGTATCAATAGTTGTTTTGTTTGTAAAATAGTTGATATTATGAGCTGGTGAGGAGAACACAGGTTCGGTTCCAGATTCCTCCTCCATTCCTCCAGCCGTTGTTTGGATTTGTGAAACTCCATCAGCAACTTCTGATTTAATTTAATGAAGGACTGCACAACTACAATCCTAAACACTGCACAACTACATACTGTATACCATACACTGTAACAGTATACAGTATACTACACACTGTACCTTTTTTACTGCCAATACATACTGTGTGTTTCAATACTCCAGCATATACTGTATACTTAAAACTATAATTCTGAAAACTAATATTCTGCCCTAAACTGTTTTGACTGTAGGAGTCTTACATAATTAATGTAGACATTCCGTTCCGATAAAGAAAGCCATTTATACTTATTTGATTGCCACCCGTTCAAACACCAAACCTGCAAACTCACTCCACCTGTCAAAACAGGCCCTCCAAACACCTCCGCTTATACCACAATCAGGGGTGTGTATCTGCGGAACCAATCAAAACACAGCACCAGAGCCATCGCCCAGGAAAACACCTGGCCTAGCAAAACACACACACACACACACACACACTCCCACACACTCCAAAAGATAATGTAGCACTAGGCCTAATCAGTGTGTGACTGATATAGTTATATATTAAACATTAGTGTGCACATTTCTGTCTGGTACAGAGTTTCAGAATTGAATATCTCAGACTCGAATAGTCATTACAGATTCCATCAAACAGAGAGGTATTGTACAACTATATAAGGAACATTATTCAGAACTGGGTGAAACGGCACAACGTGAAGCTCAGCTGCTTCAGGAATTCCGACCTTAATGCCCAGTTTCTGTATTGAAATGTATTAATCTGAGTTTAAGCTGCAAAAGCTGCAGTCAGAACATCGTGTGCCTGAATGACACAGCAGAACATTTTCCTTTCAAAAAACACAGACAGTTTGGATAGAATTCCAGGGTTAATGCATTACCCATCATCATTAAATGTCTTCTGCTTTTAATACTGTGTTGAATTTTCATGACCGATAGAAACTGACAAACAGCCTAAATGAATGAATCTAACTTGCATATAAAGGTATGAATACTTTTCCTTTATCTGTGAAGTTATGTTTTTGGACAAACAAGGTTTTGTTCTGACAGCAACAACATATTGATACATATATTATGCATACAATACTGGGCAAACCTAATCTGTTCAGATGAGCAATGTGTTTTTTATCTTAATATGACTAATACTAACTGAAATTTAAAAGTGAAGTGAGTGAAAGTGATCATTCGGTCATACGTGAACACACCACAGCACACAGTGTGAACAGCACTTCCTCTGCATTTAACCCATTCACCAAGTGAAGCAGGGGGCAGCCAGGAACACGGCGCCCGGGGAGCAGTGCGTGGGGACGGTATCTTGCTCTGGGTGCCTCAGCGGTGCCTAGCGGTCTTGGGAATCGAATCAACTTTCTGTTCGCAGGGCGAATGCCCTAACCACTAGGCTACCAGCTGCCCTTAAAATAACTTTTATATTAAAGATTACTGATTTTATCCTCAGTATATTAGTATGTGTTCCTTGTGGAAGTCCAGTATTACTGTAGTTTCATCAGAAACCTGTTTTGATTCAGTCAGTCCTTCATTAAATTAAATCAGAAGTTGCTGACGGAATTTCACAAATCCAAACAACGGCTGGAGGAACGGAGGAGGAATCTGGAACCGAACATGTGTTCTCCTCACCAGCTCATAATATCAACTACTCTTTTACAAACAAATCATCACATTTTTTACTGCTTAGTTATTTTATTGACAGATACACCCCATTAATTATTATATTGACAAAATGGCTTTAACAATTTATATAGCTGCATTTTATGAATATGAATATATATATAAACTGTCTATATAGAACCCTGCTGTGTGGGGCTAATAAGGATTTTGACATATTTTGGATAGAGGTCATATTTTTGTGTTAATTTGTTAAAGCCAGTTCAGGTTGAATCAACATTCTTCAAGATGTTTAACAAATAGTTCATAAGATGTTAATTAATAATTATTCGATTCCTCGTGACGCTGTTATGTAACGTCATGGTGATAATAGCTTAGACACCCTGAGAATCCACACACTTCTGCAGAAAGAAGGAATAAATGAGTGATTTCATGTTACGGCCTGTTCTCACAGGGAAACAACCGTCAGCTTTTTTACAGTTACCACACAATCAAAAAACGTCATCCTGCAGTTTTCATAAGAAGTCGTATGCAATTCTGACAGTAAAAAAGATTTTGAGAACTATTAGTAATGGCAGCCGCAGTTTCTATTTCTCTCATTATATTCCTGTATTTCTGTCCAATGATGATTAATGACACTGGGGAAGTGTCGTTTAGTGATTCTACAGGAGTCTTTTAGACATCCGTGCAATATTACAGTCATTTTTCACCATGCTGTATGTCATGTGGTCAAACATCAAAACCTAGAGACTCTCTCTAAGCACGCACCTGTCAAAACAGGCCCTCAACACATCTCCACTGTTCGTCTACAACACAGGGTGTGGCGGCTAATCAACTGCCTGTCAACAGGCCAGCCAAACTCTCAGCTCCCGATGCCAAAGGTATTAAAAAGTTTAACATGTTGTTCTTGCCGATGACAGCTTTCTGTCAATACATGCTTTTGAAAAAAAAAATGCATCAAAGTAGCATCATTGTTTTACTGCAAATATGTGATTAAGCCCTTACATTGCACAACATTCACCAGAATGACCACAGAGATGCAAACACAACCCTCACACAATTCACGAAAATAAACAAACGCTGTCACCAACACAGATCAGATGACCAGAAGAGTCGGGGCTGGGTTTCTACAATCAGCAACTTCTGGTTACAGACTGGTGCTTGGATACCGTAGATATTATAACAAATAGGATCGGCGACGGGCGGATGACTAACATATTGCAGAGATTTTGACAATACTCATATATCATCATAAGCATATATCATGTACACACATACGTGTATAAACACACCATGTATATAAATCTAAATATATATGTGTGTGTGAAATATATGTATACATATATGTATATACACAGAAAAATCTTAGGCACCTTTGAAAATGATACGCTGTTGACTGCTGGGCAGCAGTGTTAAGTTAGTGTTAAAACACTAATATCGCTTGCTTAAGTATTTGTTTAACCATTTACAGAGTTCTTTCCTCATGGAAAGCCAATATTACTTGCAATTTTATGAATTCACGAAGTGACTAAAGGCAAAGAGCAGAAATCTGGAACCGTACGTGTGTTCTCCTGACCAGGCCACAAAATTTTAACTACTTTTCAGAAATGGCATTAATGGTTTCAAGAAATTTGCATAGGTACCTAAGACTTTTGCACTGCAATATATATGTGTGTGTGTGTGTGTGTGTGTGTGTGTGTGTGTGTGTGTGTGTGTGCACACAGAGAAACAAACACATAAAGTCAAGAAGAACTGGACCCGAATCACCACAACAGCACTGCAACTGCAGGCTTAATGATAAGGCCGGAGATGCAGTATGGCTTTTGATCTTTTCTACATAAACAACAACATTAGATGAGTTTTAAGTTCGAATCTCTTACATTAATGAGCAATTACTCAAGAAGACGTTTCAACCCTTTCACAGAACCTTTAGTCATGATTAGCTGAGGACAATTTCTTAGTACTGACCCAGGTAAAAGGTCACTCTGAGTCGTATCTAATGCGATGAGTGTGCAGGTTAAAGGAACAGTGTGACAAGAGAGTCAAACGTACACAATTTTTCAGATTCCAGACATGGTCGATCAACCAAGACATGTCTGCAGTCCAAATATAGCCTCTTTAGCTTAGGACTTAAGCTACAAGGCTACCATTGCTAATTAATACTACATGTCAAAATATACCTAAATGGTTCCTATTAAAATACATTACCTTGCTCAAACCACAAGCAGCTTGTGGTGATTTAGAACACAGTATGAGCAAAACTTGACACCATGACAGGCCGCCATTTTACTTAACACCAGGGCTTTTATTCACAAAGCAGTTGTGGTTTTGCCTCAGATTTCTACAGATTTGTGATGGTTGTAGCCACACAAATATTCTACATCAGTACAGTAAGATTGTGTATTGACCTAACCCACACCAAGTATGCACCACCCAAATGAAGAGACTGGTGTGGTTTACGCAGGTTGAGAGAAGTTTCAAAGTTCAGAAGTATTTACAGAAGCAGTTTAGGTGACTATTGACTTCTGTTTGTTAGCAACAGCTGTATCTCCAGCTCTAAACTAACAAAGGAGAATTTAAACTCTAAACATGCCTTGGCTGATCGCTTTGTAAATTAGCTGAACCATTCCTTTCACATGTGAAGTTCTTGCCCATTAGCACACAGAATGAACTGTCAGCATGAGTTCAGAGACAGTGGTAGGTCACAGCAGCGTGTGGATGTGGTCACGACACTCTAAATCACACACTGTTATCAGTTATGGGTCAAATACTGTGGCTTACACTGAAAAAAGTGATGCGCTGAATTGACTTGGATCATTTCCACATGAACAAATAAAACTGCACAATCTTATCTACATTGTGTTGCAGGTTTTTTTACTTTTGCCAACAACCTTGATGATTTAATATATTTTATTCATTTTGAAATGATGCATTTGAACTGAAGTAGTAAATTCAGTGCATTACTGTTTTTCAGTGTAAAACGGAGGGTCATAGATGGACATCTCCGGCCCCAGAATTCGGCCCCTGAGGTGGACGGTGCTCCCCCAGGATGGCTACGACCAGCGCCTCTGGGGCACTGACCCCATTGCCGGGGGAGATGGGGCTGCGGGGGCTCAGGGGACTGAGTGAGGGAGAGGTGATGGCATCAGGGGACACGAGCCGCTCCTTCTTGGTGTTAACTGCAGGGCGAGGTGAGGTGCTGCGTACATTTCCGTCTCGGGGCCGCAGGCTTAGGGACTGCAGGGAAGGAATTGGCGTGGAGGATAGGGCAGGGACAGCTGGGCTTCGGCTACGCTGACGCCGTGGGTTCTGATGGTGGTGATGGTGGTGTTGGTGGTGTTTACTGGAGCGTGTTCCAGGACTGGGGCTGCGAGAGCTGGGGCCCAGCAGGACCAGAGTGCTGTCATCCTCCGAGCTGACGTCCGAACTGTCTGACCCCGAGGGACACCCCAGAGCTGGAGGAGTGCACACCGGCAGTTGGACCTGTAGGAGAAGAGAAGAAGAAGAGAAGAGAGGGGAAAGAGTCTGACGATGGGGAGAATAATTTGTCTGGATCATTAGAGAAGAACACCTCTGTGATGCGTAATTTCAAGAAGAAACAAAAAAGTCTTAAAAGAAATATTTAGCAAAAAATGACAGATACCTCAGATATTGTACCTTTGTAGCTGTAGTGCTAATCTAAAGGAGCAAAATTTGGACTATGAGCATGTCTTGGTTGATGAACAACATGTGTCAGTGTATGAGAAAATGAGCAACTGATATGCTAGTAATCTTTAGCTTAATCAATATTGATATCTATATCTCCAAAACAGTCCAAAAAGGAACATTTCAATGTGTATGACGTCAAATATCTTATGTACAAAAATAGACAAAAGTGTTTTGTCCAGGCTTATTGATTTCAGTTCTACACTTCCATTTTATTTACATTTATGGATTTGGCACATGTTCTTATTAAAGTCGCATACCCTTTTTAATCATGTTACAGATATACGTGTAGCATTAAGAGTCCTGCCCAAGCGCTCATATTGTGTAGTAGGGGACCACATAGTCTCAGAAGCCACATAATCACATTTATTAGAGATTACTGAACACCTCCATAAAGTCTGAAGCAGACAGATTGTCACGGCTGGGACTCCGTGAGCCGTGGCAGCATTGTCTTTTTTTCTGTTCTGTTTTTTGGTTTTTCTGTTCTGTTTTCTGTTTTGCCTGGATACCAGCGGTTAGCTGAGGAACCTTAGTTGAGTTATTCATGTGTTCTGTTCTGTTTGCTGATGCCCTTATGGCTTTTTAGTTTGGCTCACGTTCAGTGTCAGGTTCTGTCATGTTCTGTTCTGTTCTGTCTGGTCTTGTGTATGTTCTGTGTTTCCTTTTAGGTTCCCTTGTCTGGTCCGAGATCCTGTTCTCCCTTGTGTGTCCCAGCCTGCTGTGTGTTCCCCGTTCATGCTCCGTGTTCCCGCCTGGCCCCTCATCCTTGCCCTGTTCGCGTTTAACTTAGCTTGTGTCTCAGTCCCTGTCGGTGTACCTGGTGTGTTCACGTTATCCCGCCATGTCTCCCTACTGTTCTGTGTTTCCTCAGCTGTTGTGTACTCCTGGTGTTATCATGTCTGTGTATTTAAGGTCCATGTCTGTCAGTGTTCCCCTGTCTGTCCACCGCTTTAGAGCGCCTGTGAGTCTCTGTATGTTCCAATGTTTTGATTTTGGTTCTGGTTCCTGGCCCTCGTACCGTGTTTTGTTTTCAAAATAAAATTTACTTTAATTATGGACCCCTGGTCTGGCTCTGGTTCTATTCCAGGTAGCTCCAGGGCACAGCTTAAACGCGTGACCCGTGACACAGATTTTGCAATGCAAAATCGGTAACTGGATTCTTCCTATGGAAAAATACAATAAGAGGACACAGGACCTAAATAGGACAGGGCAGAATATAAATAGGACAGGATAGAAATCCATTTTATTCCTGCCTTATTGGCACATGAGAGACCGAGCCTCATGTTACAAAAACTGTGCTTACTATTGTGTGTAAAAATGACCCCTGAACTGTCCATTTACTACACATATGTCATGATCATTTGTTGCACCATGACATTTAATATGTGACATCTGGTTACCAACACATCCTATTAACATTCTGTTTGACTCACACTGTTTGCAGATTTGGCTTGCAAATAGCAGCTACTCCAAATAACTGAGGTGTTTATTATGACAGTTCCAACACAACTGAGCCACCAACAACGGCCTGCATTCAAGTACCCTGCATTTATATAAAAGAGTAAACATTTAGATAGAGTAAACATGCAGATATTGCTGTGTAAACGTCTTAGGCACCTGTGCAAATTGTTTGAAGTCGTTTATATCTGGGTTTGTTTCTATCAGCGAAAACACAAGCGAAAATTTAAATAAATGTAAACAAACAAGAACAAAAGTATTTGATACTTTGTGAGATGGTTAGAAGACCACAGGTTTGGTTCTAGATTTCTTTTCCTCCGGTCATTGCGTGCATTTATAAAATTCAATAAGCGACACACTTAATTTAACCTAATGGAGCAAAAAGAGGTGTGGGCTTCGGTGAGGAAAGAGGTCTGGAAATGGTTAAGTGGTTAACTTAATACATAAAATGTTATTTGTATTTACTGTAACATTAGAGTTTTACCACTAACAACTGTCCAAATAAATTTCTCAGGTGTCTATAACTTAGACTGTATTTTGACTAAAACTTGATTAAGTTGCATTGCTCATTGTGACTTAACAGGAGATGCTATCATTATTCTTCCATGTCTCCAGACATAAACCAGGCCAACACTCATCCTGTTTTGCAAGAATTAGGATCTACTTTCTGTCAGCCTGAAGCCCGGAGCACAGATCAGAAATGTTATAAAGCATTTATAAAGCAGTGATGTTTTACATTTAGCTGTAGCTTTTACACTAAACAACACTCATCAGTTAAGTGTGTGGGACAGGGCCTGGAGGCATGAAGGTAAAATGTGGATCAATGTCTGTAGCACCAGTTGGAATCTATAGATTCATGTCTAGTTGCTTCAGAGCTGTGTGTTCTTACCACTGGCTACTATCAAACACCACCCACCCACAAATGAACTCTTTAACCCTTAGAACTCAGAGTGTATTGATGAAATCTGATTTCAACAAAAACATAAAATGGTTATACAGCCTAAAACCTGTGTTTGCTGCTCTTTTGCTCGACACAGCATCGCTCGGCTGCTCTCTGGACCCCCTCCCTCTGTGGTAATAACTTTTGTTCTACATGATATAGGAACATCAATCAAAGCTCAGTATGACGCCTGACATCACGAGCATTAACATAAATTATGGGATCCTTCATATAAGAAGTTTTTTTGCTGTATGACCACTATTTACCATCTGTTGTGCTTCCGGCATAGGCTAAAGTTACCACTGCTTGGGTTGATGAGCTTTACATGCAGCACAGTGCAAAAGTTTTTCCATTTGGAAAGTGTCAAATTAGCAAGGGCTTAATTTCTCAGCAACAACAATCGCACACACAATGGCAATGCAGTCAAAGCACCTTGACAGAAAAAAAACATGATGAAAAATTATATCATTCATGGATCGGCCTCCTCAAAGTCCTGATCTCAACACTACTGAAGCAGCGTGGGATTATCTAGGCAGAGAACAAAACAAAAGGCAACCCAAGTCCAAAGTAGAGGTTTGGTACATTCTTCAAGAAGCCTGAAGAACTATTCCTGAAGATACTTAAAGCAATCACCAAAATGCTTGCCTAAGAGTTCAGGCTGTGTTGAAGAATAACAGGTATTAACCAAACAAAATGACCAAACTTTGACTTTAACGTTTGTTAGAATTATATTCTCTTCATGTTCTATATCATATTTACCTTTATGATTGCAAAGTGTAGCAAATTACTGTAGATACCTTCTGTCTCATACAAAATATAATGAAATGATGGGTGGCTCAAGATTATTTGCACAGTACTGTACATAGTCATAGTCAAGAAATCATATAAAAGCAAAGGTTCCACCTGTTCGTTGATGCTATGATGCTATAAAGCTAAAGGCTAACATGCTCAAAAACAAGTGAAGCACTGCCAGGAGCAGATTAAGTGTTTAAAAGGCCTCGTGCAAAGTTATGTCTGGATGATCCAGTCAGTTTTAAAGCAAAATTCAATATTTACCCTAGGGAGCATACTGCTGTCAGAACAGGACTATTCTGGATTTGACTCAGCTATTTCTGGCCTAAGTGGTGGGGCATAAGAAGAAATAATAGCATTAGCTCGGTTACCATTTCATCAGGAGGTACTGGTGTAGCCACAGGCTACAGTCTAGTAAACAAATAACTGTGTCCAGGACCTTCTTCTCGTCTGACTTTTCTTCAGTTTGTTTGGGTACCACTAGAATATAATTATTTTGTGATTGCTTTCAAGAGTGCTGACTAGGTAGCAGAGATGTTCTGTTATCTCTTTCATGTACAAAGAAATTTTTTCGGACTGCCTATGTGTCACCGCACTGCATGCCTGAGAAAACGAACTGCTAATTTAGTCATTTTAGTTAACAGCCACCTGCAGCAGCACACTGAATCTTCGGTGGGAGAGTGAGAACCATCTGATCCATCCAGAGATACAGAGAATAGTTATGCTTTCTTGGGAGTCACAGATGGCTGTGCCATCCCTGTGATCAATAGGGCCAACACGTTAGATGGGGTCCCTTAGTTCACATTTTTAATATATCTACATAAAGTGAGTAAATATGTTCAACTTTTGGTTTTGAAGCAAAAGCAAATTCATCAGTGTGTCCATTCTGTTTAGTTATGCAACAAGTAGGGGTGTGACGAGATCTCGTGGTACGAGATCTTGCGAGATCAGATCTGTCACGGTCTCGCGAGACCAAATGCATCTCGCGAGAACGTGACGATATCCTTGC
>JBBPDH010000034.1:150427-161848 GCA_037974565.1 Clupeocharax schoutedeni
GCAGTTTCGTGATCAGTTTGGAGGGGATGACAGTATTAAAAGCAGAACTAAAATCTACAAACAACAGTCTGGCATAAGTTCTTATTGTCCAGATGAGCCAAAATGGTGTGAATGGTGTGAGAGATGGCGTCTTCAGTGGATCTATTGTGCCGGTATGCAAATTGGAATGGATCCAGGTTGGTCGGCATTGCCCTCCTAATGTGTCCCATTACCAGCCTTTCAAAGCACTTCATTGTGATGGAGGTGCACCTTGTTTTGTGCACTGGGACAGTCATGCTGGAATAGAAAAGGTTCTTCCCCAAACTGCATCCAAAGTAACATTATAACACTCCAACTTCAAAAGTGGATATCAAACATTACATTTAAACCAGTGTTATTGTATAATCATTGTATTAGTTATATAATTTATCTTTTATCTCTCTTTACATATTCCTTAAAACATAAAAACTCCAAAAAATCTGAAGTTCCTTTGAGACTGTATTATTGTGTACAAAAAAGTGTACAATTAATATCTGTTAATGAAAGTTGATTCCAAACCATTTAACAGTAGTTTATATGCCATTATACCCATTGATATTCTTTTGTTATGTATTTACAGGTAAATTATATCAAGCAGAGCAACAAAGTTACATACTCATTGTGAAACTCCTTTCTATGTTTTTTTTTTAGTTCAAGTCAAACTTAAGTAAACATCCGTAGTGTTATGTACTGCCATGTCATAACTTACACGCTCACAAATCAAATTACAACAATAATCAGAATTCAACATTCAACATAGGAAAATTACACCTTTAAAGGGCCCATATCCTACATTTTCTTGCATTTTCTCATTTTATCTCCCCTCTCCAACCCCACCTCAGAGGTCTCCTTCTGACATTTGTGTGATATTGTTTCACCTAAACAAGAAATACCTAAACCAGGCATTACATTTTTAGATCACCCCTTTCAAATGAAGCAGGCTGTTAAACACTGATGTGTGTAAATGTTCTTGTGACATCACAAACATCGAATTCAAAATGTCCGTATCTGGACTGAATGGACTGGGATTTAATGTGTTTATATATCAACCCTGGGAGGAAAATGGGTAATATTACAGAAAAGCAGGTAATATATAATGATATACGGCAAATAAAACAACAAGAAGCCAAGAAGTGCAAAAGATAACAAGGCAATAAGAATATTTTTGCAAATTCAGCTTTAATTCTGTACTCAATGAAAAGTCTATCTAGTATGAAAATGATGCTGTATGACATTTTTTTTTACTTGCAAAAGTTGACCTCAAGTTTCTTTTCCGTAGTGTGAGGCATGTGCGTGCTTCGGGCCCACAAAGGAGAGACGGCTAGCGGAATATTCTCGCATACAAAACTGTATCTCGAAAAATACTTATGGCACTTTTGAAGTCTGATATGATGGAGATGTCTGTGAATAAATAGTGAGGTCATATTTCTAAATACAAATATAAAGACAGAGCCTTATGGACAAACTTCTCGCGAGACAGCAGGTGGTAAACGGCATCAGAGGCTGATATGGATGAGTTTGTCTAAGGCAGCCTGTGAGGGGGTTGTTGATGCTGCTGTTTAAAAAAAAAAAGGGAGATGGAATCAGAATGGTGTGGAGGAAACTCGATGAGACGTCCAGTCGCTGCCTCTGCTGCTGTCGAGTTGCGCCCGGATGCAGGAGGTGTGTCAGTCACAGTGAGCCAGGGAGGATTAACTCAGGACCTTCTCCTTCCCTGGTCACAGTAATCCATCCTGCTCAAAGACGGAGGGGAGCAGGGAGAAGTCGAAGGGGGCAAATTTAACCCCTGTACCGCTGTAGAATTTGTTCTGAAACTCCACCCTGCAGGGAGAGCGAGAAAAAAATTAAAAACTCTGTACAAAAGAGTACATCAGCGTATATGCAGATAACATGAACAGGTAAAACCAAATAACATACTCTTACAAATCCACAAACATAGCAACTGAATTTACAGATTTTTTATACACACACACACACACACACACAGAAAGACCTAATAAAATGGACAATAGAAAGAAGGAAGGTGAATTTATAGTCTGTTTATATGGGTAGTGGTTGTGTAATGGTTGTCTTCAAAATACATAGCTAAAAATACACAAGAATAGAATGAAAGCATATAAACATCACATTGCTCTGTTCAGCCCCATCGGCAGCTCCTGATTTAATTTAATGAAGGACTGATTATATAATTAAGTTTTGCCTGTAAATACTGCTGTTCTTGCATGAGAGCACAGAAAATGGTTATGCTGGAACTAATAGTTCAAATATTATTAAGCGCTCACAGCCCAGATAAACAATATAGCAGACCATTTTACAGACATTTTTGTTTTTTACAGTCCATGCATAGGGCGTTTGCGTGCGTGTGTATGTGTGTGCTGACCAGTGCAGGCGCAGGGCGTGCAGGAAAGCAGAAAGTCCCTCCATGAGCAGTAGGATGGAGACGGTGAGAACGGCAAAGAGACTGAAAACTGGGGCAAGAACCAGCACCCCCAACCTGGAGCTAAACCTCAGAGCCACACGCAGGACCATAGCCCACAGTACCTCTGACAGCTCTGAAACACACACACACACACACACACACACGAAAATCAACATGTTTTAGAACAAAAAACTGACCCTTCTATTGTAGTGGATCAGCTGATACATTAGATGATAATCGTGTTATAAAATCATGTTGCCTAAATAAATCACACACACCATGCAGAGCTGCACAGTAATCTAATTTTGTGTATCGTGGGGTTTCTGACACTGTACGACTGTAAAATCTATCTGATATCTATAAAAATAGATATAGATTTCACTTCAAGTGTTTTCCTCCACCCACCCTCACAGTGTTCTACATGGGCACCATAGCCTGATCAGAGAGACTGTTTTTCAGCTGTTCCTCACAAGCCATCACTCAAAACAATACCTACGCCCCTACTGTCCCTGACCCTCTACAAACACTTGAACTGTGACTGGCTCAAACTTCTTCCTGTGCACTTCTCACATCACTGCTGCTAAATACACAAAACACATTTGATACATTTGTATTTTAATACATTTGAACTGCTACTGCACATATAAAACACACACTTTTATATATATACATTTTATATACATGACTTTGTGTGCGTGTCTGTGTGTGTGTATACTGACGAGCATGAGCCAGGCTGAGGGCCCACAGCCGCAGGTACGATGCCGTGTTGGAGATACAGCCCAGGCAGTACTCTATAGTGTGAATAGCCTGGTGTAGGAAAACATCTCCAAAATCAAACTGTGAGCAAAAGAACAAACACAAATCAGCTACAGCTGTAAATACTTGTTGCTTTCTATGTACCTTTCTTTTCTTGAAGCATTTACATCTTAAAGGCACAAGTGGGTGAAAACACACAGTTGCTCTTAACCCCAAAACAGTCAATCTCCCAAGACATGACTTGCATCCATTATAATTTTAGCAATTTTTATCTAAACTTAAAGGCAAAACTGGAGAAGGAAATTTCATCATGTCTTAAATTATTAATTGAAAGAAATGTTCACAATAGTTCAGTGTTTCAGATGTAGTTCATCCAAACTTTGCTTCTTTAGTGTAACCCTAGAGCTCAGAGGCTAAAAATGCTGACAAACACCAGAGGTCAACATTCAATCAAATCATTTCAGTACTTATCAGTACTTTTCTGGACCCACTCAAACCACATCTAGCTCTTCACTAAGGTGAAATAGACTTGTGGACATGGTTTAAAACATTACTGTGAGCCGTAAAAATGAAATAGATCAGCATTTGTGCTTCTCGGCTGTAGGAGTAACTCTGTTGTCTAAAAAGACTGACCACGATGTCTGCCCCACCTTAATGAAGAATTGGATGCTGTTTAAGTGGGTTGAGTGGTTTGTAGTGATGGATACTTATAGCAATTATTTGGGTGACTACTGACTTTTAGTGTTTGTTACAATGTTGGAAGCACAATTTGGTCTAGAAGCATGGGCGAATCTAGGGTCAGAGTTAACATTTCACTGAACTATTCCTTTAAAATACATGCTTGCACTGGCTTCAGGTTATGTTGGGGTGTTGGGGGTTTAAAAGTCTGACCTCTTTTGGGCTGACGTCCCGTCCAGGGTGGTCATCGAGACCTTCTTCCTCATCATGGACGATAGATGGGGAGAGGTCATCCTCACTCAAACGGCGAACTCGCTCATAGCCCTGCTTCCAGAAGAACAAATGACCTCTGTGACTCTCCAAATACCACAACACATATAAAACCACAGGTCTAACTGGTCTAGTTATATAGGAACCCCACTGTGCCTTGATGTATGTCTCAGTCTCGTAACAAAGTTTCTGACTCAAATCTCCCCCCTCAGTTTATGGCCGGTTGTCCCAAAACCATGCAGTCGGTTTTAAATAGTGTTTTATGGTTAAATTTGTTAACCATGTCCTGGTCCACCTCCATTTCTAACAGCATTAAAAAAACTTCAACTGAAATTTACCTTCACGAATAAAATGATAGCTGTTTTTAAGCTATTTTTAAGCTATTTTTGTGATGTGTTACTTGAAGAAGTCTGCACTCCAGACTATTCTCTGAACTTAGTCTGGTTTGCTGGACATGGACTAACTCTTGTCTTGGTCTTCACTACAGTGCTGGGGGTAAATCTCCACTGGAAATTATTTTTAGTCTAAATTGAGGTTTCATGGGCATCTAGGACACTTGCCCTATATGTAGCCCATAATAGTTAACACACACGTACACACACCCTGTGGACTCCCAGGCTCTTGCTACCGTGATGAAGCCAGTAGAGGTAAAGTGGTTTCCCCAGCAACAGCACGGGAACACACAGCAGAGCGACCGTCACCAGGAACACCTGCAGACCCACCTGATACAGAAACACACACGCCGCTGAACCATTTACTCGACATTACTAATAATGCTGACAAAGAGATGAAAAATACATGTGACAATTTGATGCCTCTCAAACTGTCTTATCTTTGCCTAAAATGTAGACTAAAATGAAAGAAAAGGGAAATGGTTTAAATTACACCTCAAACTGTCCTGCTCTCAGCAAACACACAAGAATACAGTGAACATTTGATTCCATGAACTTTGCTTACATTTTTCAATATAGTGACAAACTCCCTCTGAAAGTCTCACTCGTAGCACAGAAATCCATAGACATGGACGAGACAATCAGATTCTGAATCTAAGACTGAGAACCTGCATATACACACACACACTCACCTGCCCAGGATAAAGCGGTGTGGTGGCATTCCCCTGCATGAGGAACATGCTGATGAAGTGGATGAGAATACTGGGGGCTGTCCTGGACTCCTGGGCAGAAAAGGCCAACCATTTATAGAAGATCATAAACACCAGGTAGCCAAAGAGACAGAGCAGGAAGAGCAGCTCCGGCAGAAACAGCAGGTACAGTTTAAACTTCTGTTTGAAATGCCTGCAGATAGAAAAGACCAGAAAACCAGAGCTGTGAGTGAGCTGATTAACTACTACTATATTACCACACAGAGGTCTGTAGTAATTTCATTTACTCAATAGCCCCAATATGCATTTTTGCTTTCCTAACTTCTATATGTTTAAGCGATTACATTGTTATTTGTTATTGCCTGAACTGAGCTGGTTATTTATGTTTCACGAAGTCAGTTGTATATATTTCACAAAGTCAGTTGTATATATTTCACAAAGTCAGTTGTATACATATATAAATTAGGGCTGCACGATATTAGGAAATCATGCGATATGCGATAATGTTGTTGAGTGTTGCGATGGCGATATCATGTGTGATAAGCGAGCATTTTAATGCCTCCCATAAAACATTTGAACCATTGAACATTGTTGAAAAAATCTGAAAATATTTTTAAAAAATAACTTATAATCTGAAATAAATGTAAACATAATTTAAATCATAGTAAGTTCTTAGCCAGAAAAAATAGTAAAAGGAACAATCTAGCAGCACAGAAGATGAAGAAACTGCCCTGTGCCCTCTTCTCTGTGGCACTGGGTGAAGAGTTTTGGAAAATCTAAATTTATTGCAGTTCAGTCAGTCTTTTGCGATATGGATATTTTTTCATGTTATGTATATTGTGCATGTTGATATATAGTAGCATGCAAAAGTCTTATTTAGACCTATTTATATTGCATAATAATAAAGATATTGCATGCAATAATAATGATTTAGCACACAATAAAAAAATGCCCATATGAGCAGCAGCAGGTTACTGTACAGATTGGACAGGGGTTATAGAGTCTGATGGGTGTGTGTGTGTGTGTGTGTGTGTGTGTGTGTGACAGGGTGAGGGGTTAGAGTCTGAAGGGGGTGTGTGTGACGGGCGGGGAGAAGTTAGAGACTGATGGGGGTGTGTGTTACAGGGTGAGTCTGATGGCTCCTGATCAGGTAGGAAAATGAGGAGAGGAAAAATAGAAATGAAAGTTTACTCACAAGTAGTTAAATACACTGAGCACCACACCGAAGCTCATGTGCACGACCCCAATGATCACAGACATTTTCATCTTGTAGGAGTTCAGGAAGGTCAGCCGATTCACCGCCATGTTCCAAATCTACATGGTGGGAGAGTGAACTGGGTCACTTTGAGCTATATATCTGGGTTACCCTGTGCTTTCATCTTCTTCTGAGTGGTTCACAGAGGGTGCTTCATAAATAAAAAAAAGCATGTGTGTGTGTGTGTGCGCGCGCCACATACTGGATCGATGCCTAATGGATAGGGTCCAGTGAAAACTCCAGAGACGTTGGGATCAAGGGTTAGGAGAGCGTTCGTCTGTAAAGTTTCATTCCTACAAAACATCAGAGATAAAGAGTGAATATGTTTTAAAAGCTCTGCATGGGTGTAAGTACACCTGTGATGTATTTGAAAATGACAAAAAAAGAACAATAATTTCACAAGAAAAATTATGAAGTAATGTAGGAAATATCAATTAATTAATCAATTATATTTTTTCAATTTTATCTAGAAACCAGTGTGTGTGTGCATAATGGCATGTCTCTTACATCCACTGCTGCTCTGTAAACATGGCCTTGATGTTCCAGCCTGAACCAAAGATGTTGAGGGATTTGGAGAAACAGTCGTTGTAGATGAGTCCAGTGTAGATGGAGAAGAGTCCCATCATCAGGATGATGTAACGTCCCTCAAAAAACATGCTCCATATCTAACAAACACACAAGGATTTATAGCACCACTGATACGAAGGTCCTAGGAAACATCATAACTTTTTTATGCAACTCCTTGTAGATGTTAACATTTATAACTATTTTGGGGGAAATTCATCCTAATTTTCTGCCCAATTTAGAGACAACAGTTATACTGATTAATGGGGAGAGGGAGGACTACCCTACCCACCCAGAGAGATTTAAGGGGGAAAAAAAAGAACACATTTTGTTTCCTATACCGACCTCATTTCCTGAGTGTTTTCGTCTGTGGCTCTTCTCAGTCAGCACCATCCAGAGGGCGAAGAGCGTCATGACCACCCCATGTCCAAGGTCACCAAACATCACCGCAAACAGGAAGGGAAAGGTGATGATGGTGTAAGGAGCTGCACATGGACGTATATTTATATTTACACTTCTTAAATACATTTCCAAAGTAATTTCACAAAACGTGTAAAAATGACATATTCAGAGGTATGAAGGTGATGAAATTATCGATGCTATCTGAAATTGCTTACAATAACCTTGCCACATGTTTTGTATGTATGTAAAGAACACTTGTTCAGAAATCCGTTTCATTGTAATGTGGTAATATACAATTCTGTGTAAATATCCTATGCCACCCCTTATGGCTATAGTTTGTTTTGAATGTAAAAATACTGTTTTCTGACTGTAAAACTCTCTAATCTTTGGCATATTGAGTGGATTAAATGAAAGAAATGGGAACAAATGTTGTACTGTGACAGACTGCAAAGTGCCTAAAGATACAAAGAGCCTAGATAAAGGAGTTCCAACCACTCAGCATTCAGCACCACCAGTATACTGATCACTGCCTGATCATCTGGAATCATATCCTGTTTCTTCACTGGTTCAGGACTTAAGTTAGAAAATATAAAGAAGGAGGTTTGGCACAAGACTTTTGCACAGGACTGTACCACTCCTTGCTTTCACCCACAGAAAAAGACACTACTAACACTAAAATAAACAACTTCAGTACAACCTCCCCAACCTCAGAAAAGATGATTTGCTGGCAAAGACACTGATCTTCACGACATTTATAAAAATAAAATCCTTCTATAATGCTTATATGATCCACAAGGTCATTCTGACAGACTCTGAAGCACTATAGGAGCTGTAGAGGGTGATTTGGCAGCTGCTGTTTCATTGCACTACAAAAAAAGATGCTCCCTGTAGCACAGCATGATGGTGTTGTGGGGGAAAATGAAAGAAAACAGCTGAAGGCATGAATAAGTCACACCATTCATCATCATTAACCCTTAGAACCCAGAGACATTTTCCCATTTCTGCACTACTTATTCTTTTCTAATATTTAAAGCCTTAAACAATGTGTACAAGCATCTCATACCCTTTTTTTGATCACAAACAGCATACCATAATAATAAACTATTTGGGTATGACTGAACCAAAGAAATGCAGTAAAAACCACAAACATACATATGAAATATTTTAGACATCTTCTGCTCATTCACACATTAGTATGATAATAGATGTTAAAAAATCAAACTATGTACAAATATTAATTATCATATCATAAATAAGTAAAATAAGTCTGTTCCAGGAATGAACAGTTCCATTTGTAATCCCCCTACAACAACTTACACACACCTATTCCTCCTACTACCCCAACACTCACACACCCCTTCCTCCCACCCCCACACAACACAGAGAATGAGAAGTAAGCAACTTAGTGTTGAAATCTACACCTCAACCTCAACACCGACCTGGGCTGGCCTCCCTGTAGTCTCCGACTCCGTACGCCTCCACAATACTCTGGAAACCAGACGTAAACTTGTTGCTCCTCAGGAGAGTGGGCGGAGTGTCTTTACTTGGGATGCGGTTCACAAATGAAGGGACGGTGGCGTCTCCTTTTCTCTGTCATAATTGAAATTTAGAGTTAAAGTTAAATGGAACTGTCAGGTCACTAAACGGTTACCACAATCACAGTGATGGTTTGACAAATGTGGACCTCTTATATGCACTGCATTGCATAACCAGGACCAAAGATAACTTTTTTACTCTCACATTGGAGCTACAAGGCTATTGTACAATCCTGTGCAAAAGTATTTTCTTCCTATTTTCCAAGGAAATGTGACAATAAGAACAGGTGGGAAATATGAAGAAAAGGGGGGTGAAGAGACCTTTGCAGTGCCAGGGTCTTTCAGCTGCAAAACTGAAGGTGTTTTGACTTTGTCCACTCACCGAGCCCTCCTCTAGCGCCCTCCGCAGGTTGGCCAGGTCACTGACGGGACACCACACCTCCGCTATGAGACATTTATTAGTGACGTCGAAGCTGCAGAGGTTAAGGATGTGATAAATGGCCTTCATCTTCTTCACCTGCAAGACCCAGGAGTGCGCCGACTCTGAGGCTTTATGGAGCACCTGCTTTAGGTAATCTTCAGTACGATGGAGCACCTAAACACACAAACACGAAAATATATAGTTTACTGGTTAATATGGTATTAATATAATCTTGAGGAACAGTTCTCCAGGCTTCCTGAAGGACTTTTAAAGGCTCTCATTTTCAGTCCGGTCCCTGAACCTGGCCAGGAATGTTTTTGTTTGTTAAGAGACACATTCCATGTATGAATCATTCAAGAAGAACAAAGCACATCTAAAAGCACACCTAAAGGCCTGAACCAGTGAAGAAAAGAGTGTAGATGATCAGGTGGTGATCAGTATACTGGTGGTGCTGAATGCTGAGTGGTTGGAACTCCCTTATCTTTTGCAGTCTGTCACAGTAAAACAAATGTTCCCATTTCTTTTATTTAATCTACTCACTCTGACAAAGATATGAGTTTGACAGGCATGAAATAGTTTTTTTGAGCCAACAAAATACAGAAATAAGAGGTGTCTCAAGACTATTTGCATAGTACTGTATGTGCTAAAAGTAAGATAAGGAATCCCTTACATATTAAACAAACAGCTAAAATAGCACTGTTTCAGTCCACACTGCAATACATTGTTGTTTAAAAAAGAATATCATTATCAATATGATTAATGATTTCACACATTTGTCAGGTGAGTGTGTGACTGAGGTATAAATAGTGGAGTTAAACTGTATTCCTGGAGGGTTTTGTCCCAAAAAACTTAGCAATAAAATGTCTGTACGTTGTTGAGGTCCTGGATGCGAGTCCTTAGACTGTCCATCACATCGGCGCGCTCTTCATCAGTCTCCGGGTGGGGGTAGAGATGACAATGGTAACTGAAATACACAGACATGGACAACAAAACAGGTGCTTCAGCTAAAAATTAATTCAAATGTGATAGTCTTTAATGAAAATGCACAGATTTTGGCTAGCAGGATGTCTGTGTGAGATCCTCAAACATTTAATACAAAAAACATGAAACCAAAAACAGAAAATAAAACTAAAGGTTCTGGGTTGAGCAAAACAAGAACACAGCAAAACACTAAGGATAAATTTACCAAGAACAATGCTGAAGGACAAGACTTAAACACGAGAGACAAGAAAATAAAACAAAGACAAACTCAAAATGACATTACAAGAACATTACATTACAATAAGAGTCAACAGGTGAGTATGGGGTGATAAACAAAGAATTCACAAACACAGACTGAAACACAGTATTCATATTTATTTATATTAACTAGGGAAATGAAAATACTTTGGCAGGGGAGGAGGCAAGAACAAAAACAGGAGAACATGATAAAAAGGGGTGGAGCTAAGGGCTAATCCCAAAATAACTCACATGGATGCACCAACACATGGTTAATTTTATCACAGAGAAATGGAGGGTGTAAACAACAACATAGACAAGAAAACAGGTAAAAAGACACAAGGAAGATACAAAAACCAAAAAATGGGAAAATCACAAGAACATTACAATTCACAGGTTTTCAAATGTAAACAGCTGAACTAGCTATATTCCACTACCAAGAAAATACTTTCTCAAGTGTATCTAAAAAAACATTGTAAAGCATGAAATAGATCGTGAAATTGCAATGTGAAATTCCATGAGGTACTGAATCATTTAATTTTAAAAATGAAACCTAACCGAATTATTGTGAGAAAAAGAGATATGGCATTTCTTCTGCTCACCAGTCACAAATTTTTTGGACCTTCTGGCCGATCTGGTCGCCCCAGAAAGAGATGAGGAAAACCACACTCTTACTGATCTCCCCCTGCAAAACAAACACACATACACACACACACACACACTCAAATCATAATTTCACACTGCCTGCATTAACACTCACATCCTAACAACATTACGGCGCCT
>JBBPDH010000034.1:181396-192284 GCA_037974565.1 Clupeocharax schoutedeni
TATTTCGGCCGATACCGAAAATGCATTTTTGCGATTTTCGGCCGAAATTTTTCGATGGCCGAATATTCGGTGCATCCCTAGTAGTAATATATTACATGATAGTTGGTATAATTTGCATATAATAATCATATGCTAAGCTTTTTTGAAGAAACAGTGGTAGCTGACCGGCACTGATTATTATATCTATGCCACAGTGTGCTCCTGTCTGACTTTGCAGTAAAAGGTTTAAATAAAAAACGCATGCAAGTCCATGTCAAATCTGGTTTAGAAAAGTGTGTTGTGGTGTCTGATGAGTACATTGTTTTGACTGACCTGTGTTATTAGTGATATTTGGTTAGATATATTTTTTTTAAAGATCCAGCCATATGTAGGTATTATTATTATTATTTAGTTAACATTTTTTTCTAAGACGCAGACTTGTTTATTGTTGTTGTTATTGTTTAGTTAACTATTATTTAGAGACACAGCATTGTTGTTATTTTATTATTGTTGTCTAGTTAACCAATTATGTTATTAGATCTGGTCTTGGATGTGGTCTGACTCTTGTTTAGTATTATATTTACTGTTATTATTACATAGCTATTTTTAATGACAGATTTTTAATGGCAGTGTTGTTGTTGCTGCCAGTTTTTATTATTGCTATAGTTTTCTTATTATTTCTATTTTTGTTATTATTTACAGCCTTTTAATTTTCCCTCCACAGGTCGGTTAACGTGGTTGGTGTACATTATCGGGGCCGTTATTGGGGGCCGAGTTTCCTTCGCCAGCACAGACGAGCAGGACGCCATGGATGGAGAACTAGTCTGCAGGTGAGGATCAGGTCGTTCGATGTCTCAGACCATCATATGAGTGTCTTTTTATTAAACATTATTGATGGTTTTAAATGATGACCATATTCTGATCTGTGGAGCTGAAACTCTGTCACTCTGTTCTGATCTTCAGGGTTCTGCAGCTGATGAACCTGACGGACTCCCGGCTGGCTCAGGCCGGTAACGAGAAGCTGGAGCTAGCAATGCTGAGCTTCTTCGAGCAGTTTCGCAAGATCTACATTGGAGACCAGGTGCAGAAATCCTCTAAGGTAAGAACTCCACTCATGTTTAACTGCATGTTTAAAAATCCCATCCACGCGAAGCATGCTGTCCAGATCAGGCCAAACCAGTAGGTGGCCATAAGACTCTTAACTGTCTAGACATACTGGCCAATCAGAAGCCTGAATAAAGTTATTACTGGTTCTGGTAGGCTAACAATGGTCTTCTCCAAGACTGGCCATTTTTGGGGTCTGTGACTGCATCGTGTTAGTTAATAAAACCTGTCCTCTCCTGTCCATGTTCTGATAATGACCGATTGCTTGGTCCAGTGGATCCACATTCTGGTCAGATCTTATATATTTAGGAGGATGAGGCTCCAGATCGGGAGAATCAGGGCAGATAAAAAAGGAGCATCATTTTTGGAACGCAGCCCGTGGGGGGTGTTGGACATGGTGAAGACCTTCGTGACCACCTTTGGTTCCTCAGTGCATTGGGAGAGGAACCAGAGATGTGTGGAAACATTTTAAAAGTCCTGTTAGCAGTTCAACACCAGCACTGTTTTGGCAATGTCCGCCATCATGCAAAATCCTTTCACAGTGACCTGAAACACACAGAAAAAGTGCAAACTTAAAAAAAATGTTCTTGACTAACTCATATAAGGCATTATGATGTCCATATTAGCATTTAGATTGAATTATCTGCTCCAGTGGCCTACCTTAGAATTCTCTGAAAGGCCAGCTCTTCAGAGTGTGCGTGAGAGAGTTTAGACTGGACATTATCAAGACTAGAACTGCATGATGTGTAGAAAATATCAGGATTATGATTTATATTACAATTGTGATGATACCTTTTCTGAATTAAAAAAGGATGTAAATCACATGGAACCGTGATTGACCACTCTGTCAAACACTGTGATTGGTCAGAGCCTCATTTGCATATCAGTACAGCAGAGACAGATATTGCAATAATGATTAGCTTGTGGTATATTGTGCAGTCCTGACTGAGATCATTTCTGTTTTGTTTTGTTTTTTTTGTTTTGTTTTTTTTTCATTCAGAGACTCCAAACCATGAACTGATCAGATAAGTGTCCCGTAGCCAAGAGTGTAGCACCCGTTAAAGAGACCCGTTCAGTGTAGTCTTTAGCAGGTCCTTCGGGCCTGTTAAGGTTTCCTGTTGTGTAGTAAAAAAAAGTGCTGGTTTTCCAGATCCAGATTAAGTCTTAGCCTTTGTGTGTGGAAGTTTAACATCATTCTTCCAGCATTTTTATTCTAAACTAGTCTTACTCCAAGTCCACAAAACTGGCCTTCAAGTGTCCAGTAGCGCTTCACGATTCATCTTGTTCTGAAGGACATGTTGTTAAAGCATCAGATCCTGGTTTCCCAAGATTACGGTGACTGAGTTAACCACTCTGCTGTTTTGCTTCCAAACATCCAGAATTTCTTGTATTTGAGGAACAGTTCTCCAGGCTTCCTGAAGGACATTCAAAGACTAATTTTTTAGGGATGCACCGATTGCAATTTTTTTGCCGATTCCGATCCCCCCCCGCCCTGCATAGCAGCAAATTAGAACTGCTGCAACATTGACACAAAAAATTTCAACTTTTTTTAATGTAATGTGGTACTTACTTTCCCTGTTGACTAGTTTTTACTTTTATAATAGTGGCAGCTCTAGAGCAAATGCAAACAAAAATCTAATTTTCTTTAATATAAAGCTTTATTTTCATAACAATTGAAACATAACATAACCCCCAAATAAACCTCAATATAATGCAAATACAACTAAAGTTTAACGTATGCTTTCAAATAATAAGGTGAGGTGTAGCAAGTGCAGGGAAACGATCTTTGTTGATTTTCCAGTAAATCAATGCATTTTCACTTCTGCTGCTTGGCATCTCAGAGAGGTACAACTTTTTCATCCACTTTGTTCAAAGTAAAGAAATTCCAAATGGCGGACATGTCAGCATGTCTGAGACTGCATTTACAGTCTTCCATGCCAGGAGCGCAGCAATGGCAACCAATCGCTGTTGAGCAAAATTTGAATGGCGGGCGCTCACGGAGAAACGCCTCCGTTGAGCGTACATGTGAACGCAGCCTGACCGCGCGTGTGTCAGTGCTGCAAGTAAAGTGCATGCGCAAGATCGGTTTGAAATCGTGTGAGTGAAATTGTTTGAAATCATGTGATCCGGCCAAAAATCGCCCATTTCCGATCGCCGGCCGTTCGATCGGTGCATCTCTGCTAATTTTCAGTTCAGTCCCTGAACCTGACCGGTTTAAGAGGAATGTTTTTATTTATGACAGACCATGACCTACATATGAGTCAAGCAGAACAAAGTGCAGTAAACCCCCGACATTGGCCCCAAATAATACTCCCATAACAGCTGAGTTTAAAACTAAAAGGCAAACCCATATCAGTACTGTACAGTTTACATGAGTAGATATTTTTCTTAATAATTTACCAGAGAAATGCATGAAAAATTATGTATGGCCACGAAAACCAAAATAAGGGGGGGGGGTATCTGTGGTTTTCGCAAATTATTATTCGTTCTGTTCTAAGAAAAAAATCAGTGAATAATTGAAGCTACAAACTCTGAACAGCAAATCCACGGGGGGTTACTGTACATAAGGCCTGAAGAAACAGGAGCAGATGATTCCAGATGATCATGCCGTACACTGGTGCACTGTTGGTGCTAAATGCTGAGTGGTTAGAACTCCTTTATCTAGGCTCCTTGTATCTTTAGGCCATTTGCAGTCTGTTACAGTAAAACATTTGTTCCCATGTTTTTCAGTTAATCTACTTCAATATAGTTTCTGCCTGTCTGTTTTTCACCAACAAGGAGCAAAATAAGAAAGTTCTGCACAGTAATGGCCTGGTAAACTTAGTGTTTTAGGAACGATGGGTTGCAGGTTCTTGTGCTGAGATCTTTAAATCGGGGCTTTTTACTATGCAAAACAAAAGAGCTGTATCTCGTTTATGTGTCCAGCGCAGTGTGGTTGTGCAGTTCAGCAGTTCAGCCTCGTCGTTTATTACTGGGTAAAAACTCCTGTGCTGCAATTGGTAGTATGTGTTTGTGTTTTTATATGAGGTCACACAAATATACATACTTATTAGGGCTGCAAGATGGACAAAATATCAGTATTGTGCTTTTACTGTGACATATTGCAATTGCAATAACTGTAAATTAATTAGGCTTAAAGTCTGTAAATATTGTTTCAATAGGTATGTTTGCTTCTCACATGCATACAGTCCATTTATGGAAAATATGCCACCCCGTTTTTTTAAGTCATCATTTTTGTGAATATATCTCTTTATTTTGGCTACAGCAGTTTAACTCTTCCCACGCATGCACTGCTTCACCAACACCATTAATGGTTGAATGGTGTTGGATTACATGAAGACCTCAGTTCATCAGAACACACAGTAACTTCTGGAACTGTGATTGGTTAGAACCTCTTTGCATATTGCAGCCTTCTGTGATGTTAATATTATAGAGACTGATATCATGTAATTGATTAGCAGACAATTTATTGTGCAGCCCACATATATGCATGCATACGTAGGCACACGTGTGTGTATGTGTATATAAAAATATGCATATGTGTGTTAATGTGTGTTTCTCCTCCTCAGCTGTACCGGCGGCTCTCTGAGGTCCTGGGACTCAATGATGAGACGATGGTGCTCAGTGTGTTTATTGGGAAAATGTGAGTATACACCAGTACACCTTGATTATATCTGGTAATCTGTTCATGTCTGTTGTTCCGTACTAACAATTAACAAACACACTGACGGTTCATTTATCAACTGCCACAGACACTCTGTATGTTTTATTTATATGTTCAATATGTTGTGTTTACATGTTCTTTTGTGCTGAGTGTGTGTTTTGGTGTTTTTTGTCCACCCAGAATTACCAATCTGAAGTACTGGGGACAGTGTGAACCAATCACTTCAAAAACACTACAGCTTCTCAACGACCTCTCTATTGGATATCCTTCACCTGCTCTGCCAAGTCCGACTGTTCAGCCTGGAGTTACATTACACTAATTCCACCTCTCTTATAGCCTGCCAGTCTGAGCCTGCTTCCAAACATCCAGAATAAAGTGCAGTAAACCCCCGACATTTGCCCTAAATAATGTGGGGATATCTGTGGTTTCCGCAAATTATTATTAGTTCTGTTGTAAGAAAAAATCAGTGAACTTGAGGCCTGAACCAGTGAAGAAACAGGAGCAGATGATTGGGGAGGTCAGAGAGGTCGGGTTAAGGTCACTTGGGTTGTTTATTGTAGTTTAGACAAAGGAATTAAGAGCAAATTATTGACAGCTGTTAACTCCGACTGGGGCAGCTGGGTGACCTTGTTGCAAGGGTGTTTCCCCTGCAATTGAAAGGTTGTGTGTTCACATCTCAACTGCTGGTGTTTTCATCAAGATGACCTTGACCAAGGCTTCATCCCCACACTGCTCCCCGGTAGCCCCCTGCTTAAAGAATTTCACATGGTTCACACTGTGTGCTGTGGTGTGTTCACATGTGACTATAAGGGGGCACTTTTATTTACTTTACTTTAAAACAGTAAAAAAATGTACTTACTGGCAACAGAACTCGGGTACAGACCCTGAAATTAGTTATAGACCCTGAAATTAGGAGATCTTTGGTTAAATGGGTCCTCTAAATCACGTTTCTGTATAACTAGAACCTGCGAAGAACCCCCTTTTTTAGTCGTGGGCCTGAATGTCTGAACCTACACGCAGATCTCCTCCTGTCTGCTGTCTGTTTCAGCTTCCATCACATCTGAGGCTGGTGTTGGGATTTATGAGGTTTAGGTCACCTGGGAGCTGAAATGGAACAGAAACAGTTAAACAACTGAAGGTCTTTAATAAAAGAGACATGACAGTGATGTTATGTGCTGTGTGTCCTTAACCTCAGTGCACCTACAGCAGCGTGAGGAAATTGGTGAAGCTCAGCGCAGTCCAGTTCATGCTCAACAACCACACAGTATGTACCTCGATCCTTTTTATTAAAACAGTCCTTTGTACAGTTGTGTGTGAAAGTTTGTGCTCCCCTGGTAATATTGCTTGTTTTCTAAAGTGAAAAAAGGTTCATGCAAAATCTGCATGAAACGGACTCTTACAGATTTTATTGCTTGATTGCACTTCATTTGCTGGATTTTATATGGATGGGACTGTTAAAAAGACAAGGTACAGTAGGTTATGTAGCATATTATCATGCACACAGGCCAGCCAGTGGGCTTAGCAGAGATAAAATAAGCGTAAAGGTAGAGTAAGCTATATAAACAGACAGTAAAATAAGGGCAGCATCGGAAGATGGAAATTAATTGGATGGTTCAAAAAGACAGTGGTCCAGAAACCTTGAACAGCTTCTGGAACTGAAACATTAAGATTCTGAAATAGCCTTGACAAACCTCAGATTGTAAATGTTTTTGAGGTTTTAAAAGCCAGCATGTGAATGGAAGTGTTGTACAAGTAAAAGAAGAGAGAAAATTCTTAATCAAGATAAAGGCTGTTTTGTTTGTTTGTTCATTGTAGAATTGTGTTTTTGCTTTAGAAATCAACAGATTTGTGTAATCTGATGAGAGGATAGTTGTTATACTGATTTATATCTTACTGATTATCTGTTTGTTTTGGACAGAGCGAGCACTTTTCCTTTCTGGGTGTGAACAATCAGTCCAACCTCAGTGATATGAGGTGTCGAACCACGTTCTACACGGCGCTTGGCCGGCTGCTCATGGTGGACCTGGGTAAGACTATGACCTGGGAACTGAAGATCCTAGCCACTTTTATGCTTGCCAGGGAAATTGCATCCAAGCAGCGAAGCAGACGCTACCTTTATACTGCTCTGACTACTGCCAATGGCTCGTTTCCTTGTTATAACCAAAACAACAGTGACAAATGTTTTTAATTTTATTTACTATTGAAGTGTTTTCTGCCAGCTCAGCCTGTAGCGATTCACATTTCTCTCTCTCTCTGTATTCATTCCAATAATTACTCACCATAAACAGTGACTGAACTTTAAACAATCAATACTTGGTCCCTGATTATCCGATCGAAATGTTGTATGAAAGAGTAATGGGGATGTGAAGCATGTGCCAATATCTAAATCAGGCTTGAGGAGAAGCAGTGCCAAAACTGAGTACAATAATAATAATAATGCAAGAACACAAGCATGAATAACTTTTTTTTTAGGTAAACAGAAACCTCACATAATAATAAAGTTCTCATAAAGATTTTCATGTAATTTGCCTGTGCACCTCATTCACAAAAATAGTCCTTTTAAGAGCTGCTCAATCTTTAATGAACCAAAGATCTTTCATGTATCACCCCTTATTTTTTAGAAAATATCATATATATGTGTGTGTGTGTGTGTGTGTATATATTTATATATTAGAGGTGGGCATAGATTATTTTTTTATCTAGATTAATCTCATTGTAATCTTGGAATTAATTTAAATTAATCTAGATTGAAATGGCTCATTTGAATTCTGCCAAAGGTCTGAAGGGCCCCCCAAAATGATCCCAATGCCTATTTATAGTGTAAACCATAAATATGCCTCCAAATGTTCTCCCAGGACACCTTCATTTCATTTTGAACTCAGTTTAATATATTACCCTTAAAGAAAATGTAAATATAAACCCGAGGTTTAACTAAGGAAAAGTCAGGAACGAGAGAGAAAGAGAGAGAGCGAGATACAGAGACAGAGCGAGAGAGAGAAACAGAGAGAGAGACAGATATAGAGAAATGATCCGCATGCTCCGGAAAAGTCACAAACGAGAGAGAGAGCCAGAGAGATAGAAAGAGAGTAAATCTGCGCTAAAGTATCAAGGTGAAAGTCATCATAGCTTGCGCAGTATAGACCCAGCTCCCAACCCAACTTTGTGAATAGATTAGAGTCTCACATTAACGCAGCACGTTAACGCCGATAACGGCCCACCACTAATACATATATATATTTAGCAACAGTTCTCAAACTTTTGTCAACTTCTGATCAGGCCATTTGCAGCGTTTAGGTCATGAAATTATACTTGCGCTAATTCTCTGTGTGTGTGTGTGTGTGTGTGTGTGTGTACGCGCGCGCACGCAGGTGAGGATGAGGACCAGTTTGAGCAGTTCATGCTTCCCCTCACAGCTGCGTTTGAGGCTGTTGCTCAGATGTTCAGCACCAACACCTTCAACGAGCAGGAGGCCAAGGTAGGCGCACAAAGAAAATGAAACCAGAGCTGGACTGCGAATCATGAGCTTCAGCAGCATCCTGTGGAAATACAACAACATTTGCAAACACCAGAAGCATCACACATTAAAACTTTTGTTCGTTTTACATTCATCAGGACATCTAGAGAGATGTGGTTCTGGAACTGTGATGCTCACAGTTGTTTGAATCGCTAAACAGCATGTTAGAAAAACGCAGGCTTCTGATTACTTCGTATTGCAAATCGGGTCAAGTAGGTGTTTGTCATTCGACACGGTATGTAGTGAAATGTCGTTCCCTAAGGATCAACAATATGAGACACACACAGTTCAGTAACAGGAGTGTCGTTAAGGTGTGCAAAGATTGAGGTAGAACGTAATAGATAATTGTGTAAAAATAGCAAATGGCAGTAGGTTTAGAAAAAATGTACAGTGTATAAATAAAGGGAATTTAAAGTGTATAGTAAATACAATGACAGTTGCAGTGAGAATGAGAGAAAGAAAGCAGTTCAGTTCAGAGTGTGCACGTGTGTGTGTTTAAACTCCAGTTAAATTGTTAATAATTTTTCTTCTTCCAGAGAACGTTGGTGGGTTTGGTGCGGGACCTGAGGGGAATTGCCTTTGCCTTCAATGCCAAGACCAGCTTTATGATGCTATTTGACTGGATGTATCCTTGAAAGCTGTCATCTCTGTTCAGACTGATTCAGTGCTGATTCACCTGCTCTACCTTACAACTAATTTCAACCTGTCAGAAACAACCATGTGGATCATGTGAGCACTATAGAGAACTTTGAAAAGGGGGAAAAAGTTGAAGCTTTGCCCCTTCTCATAGCGTATTGCAATCTGTGCATCATCTAAACATTATGAGCACTTTTTAAATGTGGAAACAAAACCACACTTCGGTTTGTGAAACAAGGCTTTAATGAATGGTTATTAATTAGGTTATAAACAACCTCAAATCCTTTAAAGCAGTTAGTACAGATATTTAACTGTTCTGTCTGATGAATGTGTTGTGTATTACGGTCAGAACAGTGTGAATGTAATAGTCCTTTTTTTTTTTTTAAACAATATCCTCACCTACACTTCCTGTAGTGTTCAAAGTCTCAGAATGACTATGTGGATCATTTGACCTTTACAGCTTTATGTTAAAATTGTTTAAAATGGTTAAATGAGACTTCTCTTATGAACGTTTATAAATGTTTTTATTAATGGTTATTATTAAGGTCACAAACACTTTACTTATTAATAAACAATAAATAGCTAAATGCTTTATTTGATGAATGCTGTCTATATATAATAGAGCATAGTATCTGAAAATGACCTTATAAATAATATAACCAGCATAGAACATAAGTGAACTCTTTAGTTTGTTACTAAAGTTAGTTTATTAATGTTTGACATTGTCCTTGACCTCAATCTCCTGGAACAGCTACCCCTCTTACATTCCTATCCTGCAGAGGGCGATAGAGCTTTGGTATCATGTGCCTGCCTGCACCACACCTGTGCTCAAATTGATGGCTGAACTGGTACACAACAGGTAAGAGCAGCGTGATGTGCCATAGTAGTGATGAATGAGTAAGGGAGAAGACCAATACTGGACAGGGACGGTTTACAAAGGCTTCTAACCAAAACAACAGCTCTGCAGGGTAATTTGCCGATCCTGCTTTGATGTGTGTCATTGTGCTCTTGAGTGTCCTGCACAGTGCTCCATCTGTCAGTTGGTGCATCAGCTGTTGATAGGCAGACCGAGTTTATTGTGATTTCGTTACTGATGGATTGTCAGATGTATAAAAGTATAAATAAAACACTCGAGTGTAAAGACAACAGTTATCTTGAATCTCCCTTAACCTGCAGTGTTGATCAGCAGTTAGAAGTATTAAAATGTTCACTGTTAAACTCGGTCTGCGTATCAACAGCTGATGCACCAACTAACATTTAATTTAAAAAATGGTACCAATAGCATTTACCCATTTATAACTGCATGCTATAGAATTGATTTAGCATATAACAATTTCCCAGTATCAACCAATAAGAGTAGTATGCTAAGGTTTTTATTAACCCCCTTTGGTCTGCCATTTTCTTTCTTGTTTTAACATGTATTTTTAAAGACTATATATACCATTTATTTAATTAAATGTTACGTTTGCGTATCACATGTAAGATTGGAAACGGGTAACGTGATTTCGTGACATTTCATAAACCAAACACTATGAGCATCCTGTGCTGGATGTGTTGATTACATTCAAGTGATCATTTGTGTGGGTGTAATATTATTTTATGGTCTTATTTTCAGGTCACAGAGGTTACAGTTTGATGTTTCCTCGCCGAATGGGATCCTGCTGTTCAGAGAGACGAGTAAAATGATAACAACGTATGGTAAGTCCGGAATTGTTGAGGATGATCTAGAATATTCCAGTAGTACCCCCTACCTTTTTTTGTTAACAATTTCATTTTAGCTTGACAACAGCTTGGTAATGGTGGGTTGGGTCAGGTGAGTAGGGAACTGGGAAAACCCTGAAATCTGCAGTGCAAGGAGCCCATTCACAACCAATTTTGGAAACCACTGCTCCAGACAGAGGACAGAGAGGTTCTAAGTGGAGGTAGCTCAGTGGGTAGGATACTTGCCTCCAGACCAAGAGGTCACAGGTTCGAATCCTACCTCCAGCACC
>JBBPDH010000034.1:232618-251726 GCA_037974565.1 Clupeocharax schoutedeni
ACTGTAATAATATTACCATTTTCAGACGAGTAATGCCTTACACTACTAGTTACTGAAAAAAGTAATATTATTACAGTTACTTTGTAACGCGTTACACCCAACACTGTATATATATATATATATCTTCTCACATATCACCTCCAATACAGGATCTCCTGAGTTTGCTTCTTCGTATTTTTATGGATAGATGTCTGTTGTTTAGAAAATATTTTGATAAGCCCACTACATGCACACCTTGGTCATGTTTTTCAAATTTATTTCTATAAGTCTTTAATTCAGTGCACGTTATCTGCTTCTTCGTCTTTCACACTTGCTTTTTTTGGACACATGAATGGATAAACAAACTTTTGCAAAATAACTGCAAGCACTCGCCTGAGAGACGGCTTGTATCTCAAAGTGTGGGTGTGTATTTAATATAATTTCTAAATTTTGTAACATAAATATTTACGTTAATTCAGCTGAAAAAGTTTGAAAGTAGCCAATCCAACAATGCTATTTTTTTCTCCTTGCTGCTGACTGGACACACCCAACGCATGTATTAGAGCATTAACAAAAAAGATGTTTTGTCGATGTTAGAGGCACAAGTCAACGACAAGACCCTTTTTTTTCTCTCCCTCTCTGTGTGCACGCCTGTGTACACAATGCGATCTCTGCCTCTGACATGCGTTCCTTTGTTTAACCAATTATTATGGTCACATTTTATAAAACGGTCGGTAACGTTGCTGCGTGGAAGAGAATCTAAACACAAGACCACAACAATGCGAGAGAACCGGCAGCTGAGGTAGTAGATAGCAGACACACATCACGTGTGGAGATACTTTACTCTAGACCACACAAACAGCACGGTGACCTACACAATCTGTACAGTACAGTAACAGTACTTGCATAATGCACGGGCATCTGAAGCAGCATCCGCTAGCTAACATGGTTAACGCTAGCGCTGCAGGGAGTCATCCAGTCCAGAGGACATGGAGTGGCTGCCTGCGGGTTAAGCTGTTCCCACTTTCTGTTGTGCAGTTAAATTTACCAGAAAATTCAAAGCATTCGCCGATGTTTTGTTTCGTTTGTCGTGTTGAGTGTTAATGTTACAGAGAACTTTAATGTTGGACGCTCTGCTGCGTCTGTGTGATGATGACGTCAAACAACTTTTCGACTCATCTTTGATTTTATTTATAGAGAAGTCGATATGAAGTCATTAATGCCCGATTATATTTCAGTGATCACATATTTACTGTCTGTATGCATGTGTGTATATGTACACTGAATAATGAAAAGTAAGAAATTATTGACTGTGTATATGATATGCACACTCATTGACTCAGAATGGTATATACACTAATTGCCTATATATGATATATTCATTTAGTAAATGGAACATGCAGACACTATTGCTCTCACTGTCTCATGATTTTCATCTTCATATAGTTCATATGAACGGAATGTAATCAGTTTACAACATTCTGGTTAAGCTTTTGGCCACTCATGTAGCGAGAACCCAATGCCCTGCTTTATAAACAGAGCAAATCTTTCTTCAGGGTAAAATATGACCTGTAAGAGACAGTCAGTGAATAACTTCTCTAAATAATAATTAGTAACAATGTATCTTTTTTTTTTTTTTACTGGAAATCAAAATATAAATTGGCAGGTAGTTGAGTATAAACAATATACAAATAAAGGGCTGTCAGGTTTTGGATGTTTGGTTGATTAATCTGTGTATCCAAGAAGTCTTCAGTATTCCTTTCTGTAAAATCATAAACGCTGTAAATTCCATCCTTAATTCAGGAGTCATGAAGCCCCCTCCCCCTCCCCCCATGTGGTTCTGTCATACAGAAATACTGTGGCCCACTTTACTGCGCTTGATGCTCATTTGATTTGTCCTTCTTTTTCAGTGGTGCATAATTATATCTTGTCCTGACACATTTCCTCTGTGTGTCTTTGGGCCCTGAGAGTTTTTGAAATGGGGGTTATTGATCCCTTCAGGGAGAGAAAGATCATTTTGTTTGATCCACCATCTCACTGCCTGATTATGGACCGCTAACGATGACATTGTGAAACGAACATCATCACTTTGAAGAAAAGTGCAGCTGCGCTTCCAACTATGAGCACAATTACATTTCATCCACTTCAGGGTCCTGTTTTGTCTAATGGCTCTTTTCCTGTGGCGCAAGGTACTGTGCTTTACCCAAACCTGAGCTGCTCACCAGCAGGGCCGAAAGCAGTTGACAGCAGAGCTGACTGCATCACTGCTTTCTGATTGGTCACAATGTTGTCATGGCAACAGATGGACATGGAAAGAGGCCATTGCTTTTTACTGTCCAAGCAAAAACATTAAAAACAACAGCAATGCAGACATAAACTAACGACTGAAGTCTACAAAGCAAATGCTGTACTGTTTGGGCTGAAGATGCATTTCAGTGGGAGTTTTCTGTGAAACTAATTAGTTTTTCTTTGCTGCTGTGAGAAACGTGAAGGTCCTCACCAACAAATTATCTGGGTTAGGTTTTCATTGCACAGGTAGTGAATGCTGAGAAAATTACTATAAAAGACAATGAAAAGTAAAAAAAAAATCACTATCAACAGCTGCTTGGTCAGAAGAACTCATTCAAAAGGCAGTTAAGGCTGAAACACTTGGAGCTTCAGCATGAATGTGCAGGTCTAAACTGCTGTAGGAAGTGAGAGCCAGAGATTAATGTGTTGCTTTGTGACATCACCAAAAAAGAAATGATGTGAATATGGGCTTATTTTGAATCTGTTTCCATTAATGGACTGTATGGAAAAATGAGTGAAGATTGAAATCTTAAAGATATTTCTTTTTTATTCCAAAAAAAAATTAAGCCTTTAATAATATTGAAAACATTGCAGGATGTTCCAGAGACTGTTAACAAAGACAGATTTGAAAATGTACATGGTTCGCCATGACATTTTCTGATCCATTCCTCAGTCACAGTGCTTTTTCTGAAGACCGAGAACTGCGAGGCCTTTCTCCCTGTTGCTAAGCAGACGTGGCAAAATTCAATAGCAAGGTTAATGACACTTTGGAATACAGCTTTATTCACACACGTGTCTCCACAGACTTTCAAGAGACATTTCTGGCTCTCACATTGTGCTCTTGTTTTATTTGATGTTTGTACAGCTGTAAGCGTCCTATTAATCAGAGCATCGCCGCAGCTCACAGTAACAGTGCTGTCTTTTAACCAGAGTTTGTGCCACCTGGACAAAGACATAATCATTACCAGTGTCAAAATACAGGATTTACTGAAGACTGCTGTTCCTTTATTATACAGTACTGTGGAAAAGTCTTGAGCCATTTCTTTATATTTTAGTTTGAATCAGGAGCAAGCCAGCTCAAGGCAGCTGCATGTAGTCCTTATATGTAACTGATATCTTGTAGGTGTTCCCACTAAAGTGCAGAATCAGACACCACTGTCAGTTCCTTTAAAAAGTTTGAAAGTGAAACAGAATGACATCTGTTTTAAGTTCTAGAGCAGGTTATTGGCAAGATTTTATCTTGCCTATAATCTGCTCTTCCACATCTCTTGCCAGTGCAAGTTACAGTTGGATCGTTTGATATAGATATTTAATGTTAGCAGATATGCAGCTCCTGATCTGCATGTTTGAAACGCTCAGAAAGAAAATCTCACCCCTAGTTTAATTTTGAGAAAGAAACCTGAAGTGTCTTCAGGTTAACAGCAGAGGCCTTTTGGAGTATAGACCGCTTGCCTTTCAACTTCTGTTGCTTTATACTAAATCATTCATAGTAGATACGGAATCATTTGGAGTAGACACAGAATCAGTCACTCGCAGAAAGTAATTTGTCGATACCTAGTCGTTTGTAGACACTCCTGGGACCACCATAGGGTCACAGTACCCAAGTAAGATTTTCAGGATGTGCTGCTTTGCTGGAACAGCACTCTTTTGTGAAGGCTTACCCCAAACATTTTTAGTGTGACTGGGATTTTGTGTACTTTGGATGAGAATTACACAAACTGACTTCAATGAGGGTTAGATCTCATGTTGGTGCCTTTAAAGAAACCTAATAGCCGACGTTTTTCTTTGACAGCCGATAGAACATTCATACAAGATGCTGCAGTCAAAAATGGAGTAAAGAAAGACCATCACTCATTTAATGAGCTACCAGAACGCCCACACAGGGTAGAGGGATATATTTCTACCTTGAAGGCAATTAACTTGCTCGTGTGTGTGTGTGTGTGTGTGTGTGTGTGTGTGTGTGTGTGTGTGTGTGTGTGTCAGGTGGCGCTCCGGCTGTCCGTAAGGAGGTGATCAGAAATAAGATCCGTGCCATTGGCAAGATGGCCCGAGTTTTCTCTGTACTGAGGTAAACACACACAGCCTTTGGTGACGCTTTTTCACTCATACAGTTTATACAATTCGGCTAAAACTCTGAATGTGGGTCATGCACATAATTGCAGAACTAATATTTTATTCTCAGTAGATAATGAATTGTCCATAGTAAAGACTGAATCATTCATCTTAGATACTGAATCGTTTTTTACTAGTCACTGAATTGGTGGTTAGAGTGTTCACCCTGTGATTAGAAAATCATGGGTTTGATTCCCAAGACCACTAGGCACCACTGAGGTACCCACTGCTTCACTTGGTGAATGGGTTAAACACAGAGGTTGAATTTCGTGCTGTTCACGCTGTGTGCTGTGGGGCGTAAACGTATTACTTTCACTTTCAGATACTGACTCGTTCTGTACTAGATACTGAATCCTTTTATAGTCTGTACTGAATTGTTCACAGTTGATACTGAATCATAATAGATACTGAATAATAATGTCCTATTATAATTGTGTGTGTTTAGGGAGGAGAATGAGAGTGTGTTGCAGCTGAAGGGTTTGACCCCCACTGGAACGCTGCCGTTAGGAGTGCTGTCTGGAGGCAGGCAAACACTGCAGAGCGGTAAGAGTGTCTATACACACTCTTTTCTCACACACACAATTGCACGCTCACACACAAGCAGACACTTTCCTGCGCTTTGTGTTCCAGACTCCATCCCCCTGCTTTTACTATGCATTATATCGAATTACTCTCCCTTTCTCCCTGCTCTTAGACATCTTCTCTGCCCCCCTCTCTCCCTCTCACTCTTCCTCTTTCTGTCCCTCCTTCCATCTCCCTCTCTCTCTCCCTATCTCCCTCTTCATCCCTCTCTCCGCTCTTTTTCTCTCATCAACACTTGACTCCATCTCACCCTTTATCAACCCAAAACTCACACACACACACACACACTCGTCCTCCAGAGTTTGGCCCTTCATCTTAAGTCACACTGAAAAGATTGCATAGATCGATGTAACGGAGTTTGGGACTCTAGAGGGAAAAATGTTGTTGTTAAAGCTGTAAAAATGCTTCTGAAGGTGGTGATTCAACTACATAGAACAGTGATAAAACCACTTTTTAAAATAAAATACATTATTTTCTTTAACAGTAAATGTTAGACCCCAGTCACAATTGTGCATTTTTTAAAGAACGAATTATCCCTCTGATCTCGCTGTACTGCGTGTGCTGCTAATTGTCAGTTACCACAGACAGTTGTTTCTTGAAAGCAGTACATGCCTCCAAGACTTTCCTGGGTGTCTCACTGCCTCATTATTTTTCTTTTTGAAAAATTCACAGTGAGTTGAATTGCTTCCTGAAGACTCATTCTTTAACCTAATCGGTTTTGTGATGTCACAGATGCGCTACTCTCAGAGCAGCTGCTGTGGCCTCACGACTGTCAGGTGGCACAACCCAGTTTAGCTTGCCACTGCTTCCTGTCCTCAACCACACCTACCGGCCTCACACACTTTCAGCTCGTGCTGATACACACACACACACACACACACACGCTTCTCACTAGCATCCTTCCTGCTAGTGGCTCATACTATGAAACCACTGCTCCTTACTGTTCGTGTCTAATGCTCCTCTGCTCCCAGACTACACTAATGGTCAGTTTGATCTTTGGTGAAAAATAAACGCATGCCTTGAAACTGTTCTCTTTTAAGATAATTGTTTTTATATATTTTTGTTATTATTATCCTTATTATTATTACCCCCACCCATGGTGCGTACCAGATGCAA
Source organism: Clupeocharax schoutedeni (assembly GCA_037974565.1). Taxonomy (NCBI): domain Eukaryota; kingdom Metazoa; phylum Chordata; class Actinopteri; order Characiformes; family Alestidae; genus Clupeocharax; species Clupeocharax schoutedeni. Next base: position 238,697 of record JBBPDH010000034.1, read on the forward strand.
GTTTCTTTTTTCTGCTAAAAATGGGCCGTACCCCTTACACCTAAATGCGTCACACCCCTCAGAATTGAACAAGCTGTCCCTCTAAGACTTGAAGAGGCTGTACCCCTTGGAATTATTTATTTTTTTTATTGCAATAATAAATGATCTCTTACGATTGGCTGTTCTGTATTGAGCCTTTTCTGGATTCAGACCCTTTGAGAGATTGTTTCAAGGCATGACTTTCTCAGTTGCATAATTACTGGAGTACAGGGTTGCACGGCTGAACTAACTCTTATGTGTGTGGGGGGGCTCTGCTCTGCTGTTTATGGGATAACGGGGGGCTGTGCTGGGTGGGGGAGGGGCTGGGTAAAGCGGGTTTTGGTGGTCGTTTGATTTGCATTGATAACTTGACTCACTCTCTCTCCGTTCGTGTTGGGCATGCCACTGCTACTTACGCTTACACAGCCACCGTAGAAGCAGCCGAGGCCCGAGGTACGCAACACATCTGTGGATTGTCCCGTCTCTGTGTGTTTGTTTGTTTGTTTTTGTGTGTGTCACTGTATTGCAGCGTGTCTCTTGTGTTAGTTAATTGTAGTGTGCTTTCTGTCCCATTTTTTCCCTTTTTTGTTTGGAATTTGACTTGTATGCTCATGCCACTCAGCAAACCCTGTGACCTTAATGTATCATTTTAAAAGCTTGAAGGCAGTAGATAAGGGTTTCACTCAAGTAGGATGCAGTTTATGTACATTCATAGCCATTTTTCAGCATCATAAATCAACAAACATATTTGACAGAAAATTACACAGAAGCCTTAACAATTAAATGTGATGTCTACTGTCCACTCTTTTACTTTTGTGACCCCTGTTGAACTCCACTCTTCCAATCCTCAGCCAGTTACGGCGCTGACCCTAGAGTCAAAAGCTGCTCCCAAACATGGGACTCCTAACAACCGCGAAGGACCTGGTAGACCATAAGCATTCGTTTCAGATTAACAACTATTAACGTTTTCTTTTTTGGGGAAAACTCAAGCTCCCTTCTGGCTTCAGATGTGGAAAAAAAAGATAAATGGATCTGTGGTGTTGGTCTGACTGGGCTGGAGGAAGGTTTTATGGGATGCTGAGTGTAAATGTGTAATCAGGGTTAATTCTGATGGTGAGCGGCAGCTTTTACAGAACTTTGAATGCGTTTTGAAGAAGCATGGAAAAAATATCCTTAAAGTCACTGAAAGGAAGCCTCTCAAAGAAAGATTGCTGTGAAAAAAAAGGCAGAGGGAGGGACACTAAATGCTAAAATATTACATTTAGCTATTAAAGCTTCTTGGACATTTTCTGTACCTGCTAAATGATGTCATCAGAATGGGGTCAGAATGTGTTGTATTGTGTAAACTTATGAAGATGTTGGTTAGAAGTACACAGGTTTGGTTCCTGTTCTTCTCAGACCTCCAGCCATTGTATTCATAAGTTTGGTTCAAAAGTCTTGGTTTAATTTAATGAAGGTCTGATTAGATTGGATTGGATTAGATGAGAAGGTTTGGATCAGAACTGGAAATACTGGTCTTCCTTCAGGAGAGAACAGGAAACTGAGCCCACAAATTCACAAAAAGAACGGCAAAGAACTTCATTTGTTTGTTTGTTTTTTTATATATTTCTTCTCAGTTTAACAAAAACAGTGAATTCCCTTACAAATAGCTTTAATACAGAGCGCTTTCAGTGCTGTCTGTCTGCCGCCACAAAACAATATGCTGATCGAAACGGTAGATAAAGGAGAAAGAAAAGATGTTCGTGTAAGGATGTAGGTTCAGGGTTGTTTTTTTTTTTAAACACAAGGAATGGTTTCTGTTGGCCTATTCATCAGGAAATGTCTCTCACACATGCACTCACAAGTTGAGGCTAGCACTTTTAGAAGACCACAGTGAGAGAAAATTTTTTATCACCATCACTTCCTGCCAAAAAACAAGACAACAAAAGCAGAAGGTCAGAGCTCTGCCTCAGACACAAAATGTTGGTTAGTGAGGAAATCAGTGAACTGCTGTGAGTATACATCAGCCAGCCTGTCCAGGTTTTTAGCTGATATTTTTATTATTTTTATTATTATTACTGTTGGTTTCATGCTGTGCTGATGGGCTTCTGTGTTCGTATCTGTCCTGAGTGTTTATCTTGCCCAGTGTTTCCTGCTTTGTGCTGTCATTGGAGGAACAGGCCTCTGTGGGCCGAGTTGGACTGTTTTACAGTGACAAACACATACAGGCGTGTAGGAGCAGCAGGCTGCGTCTTATGTGCTGCTTTGAATATCTGCAGGTGTCCTGTATTGGCTTTGTTGCCTCGTAGAGACAGTTTTGCATATAAATTAATGATTAATAAAATTATTCAGGGCTGTCACTCTCACATGTTTTATATATATGAGCCTCATTTCTTCATATTTTGCTTCCAAAACTCAGGAGTTTCACGTATTGTTAATGTGGTATTGAGGAACAGTTTTCCAGGTTTTCTTAAAGACGTTCAAAGACACTAATTTTCGGTCCAGGTCCTGAACCTGACCAGTTTCAGAGAAATGTTTTTTCTTTGTTAAGCCACACAGTGACCTACGAATAAATCATTCAAGCACAACAAACCACATCTAACTTAAGGCCTGAACCAGTGAAGAACCAGGAGCAGATGATTCCAGATGATCAGGCAGTGATCAGTATACTGGTGGTGCTGAATGCTGTGTGATTAGAACACCTTTATCTAGGCGTCTTGTATCTTTAGGCACTTTGCAGCCTGTCACAGTAAAACATTTGTTGCTTTATTTCATTTATCCTACTCAATATGCCAAAGATTACAGACAGAAAATAATATTTTGTGATTCAAAGCAAAATATAAAGAAATGAGGGGTGTCTCGAGTTACTTACTGGATCTTAAGAATGCTTTAATGTGTGTAGTTACACATTTGGAGCTGATAGTAAATGCTAAGTACTATAAATCGCAAAAATAATCGCTAGATTGCTATAAAAGATAGTCACAGACCTAAAAGGATTACAAATTAATAAACCTATCGAGGCTCCGCCTACAAATGTATTCTTTCACCACAACTGTTAGACAGGTTTTACAGAACACTGGTAAAAATCACATTCAGCCTAATGGGAAACGGTAGCAAGTTTGTGAGAAGGTATATTAACGGCACACCACTGTTGTGTGTACAATCAATTTTTACATCAACTTGAATTTTATTATTTAAAATGTAAGTTCTACACTTCTAGTGTTTGTCAGTAACATTTGCCTTGTAGCTGAAGGCTAAACTAAGGACTTCACATGTGTCTTGGCAGATCAACTGGGTCAGTGGAACACTGTTTAAATTTGAATAATTAGCTATGTTTCCAATTCTCATATTCAATCAAACAAAAAGCCATTGTAAAATATCACCAATTTAAATTCAGTTAAAGTATCATCAAATTTCACTTTAAAGATCATTGCACCTGCATGAGGTGGATAAAATTGAGAGAAATTGTGATGCAAACACATTTTCTGAATAAATAAAGTAAATGCAAAAAGAATTAAGTCTCATATTTCTGTCCTGCTTGTACCTAGATGGTCCCGGCTGTAAATACATGTAAATGTGGATACTGTAACTAAAATTGAGGCGTTTGCTGCAGTTTCATTTAGAAGTTAATGGTTTCTGCCAGTGTTCTATAAAGCTTTTCAGCGGTAGCTGTGGAAGAACACTTCTCTGGGCAGTTTAGAATAGGGCTTTATGTTGCGTGTCAGTGGCTTGTATTAAGTGTTGTCTTTTCTTTCTCGTTAATTTTAAACATGCTAACCTGGCCACAACTAATCAAGTAAGTAACATCTCTAACCTTGACTTCACTGTTTTTAACCTTCATCTTGATTTTTATTTTTCTGACACACCTGACTCACATGAGACATGGTTGTTGGAAGAGCTTGTTGGTAAAATAGCACCCCCTGTTAGGCCAATACAGTGTGTTATCCATAATGTGATCGATACCCAAGTTTGATATAATTAGTGCTTCAAGAGACTGAACAAAGGCATTAACGCTAATTAAAGCACCAGTAAATCACATGATGTAGTGTAGAAGCCTCATAGCAATAAGAAGCTGATCAGTTTGTCAGTTTTTTTCCCCCAATATAAACCTAAAAAAAGTAAGGAATTCCTGAATGTCATAATTATACATCGTCCTGTCAGGTATTGTGAAAGTGAAAGCTAATCTGCGCTCTTCTTTCTTGCCCTCTTTTTCAGCCATTCAAGGCTTCAACCCTCAGCACAAGATCCAGAGTTTTGAAGAGGCACGTGGTTTGGACCGGATAAACGAGAGGATGCCGCCTCGTAAAGACGGAAAACAGCCGGATGGAACTGGAAACTCCATCAACGCAGCCAACTCGCCCGATAAAAACGGCACCAACGCACAGGCTTAATCCCAACCAACCACACTTAACACCGCCCTACAGCTCTTTCTGCCCCCCCTCTCTCTCTCCCTCCCTTTTCTCTTCCTCTCTCTTCCTTGCCTGTTCTGTCTTTCTCCTTCTGTCCTCCCTTCTCCTGTTAGTAGAGGCGATGTTCCTCCTGGAAAGCTCTCCTGGACCATTTTAAAATGGAATGGCACAGTTGTACCATGAGGAAGGTGTCAAGTCAGAAACAGTAAATCATGGTTTTTATTTATTTATTGATATATAAGAAATTAAATCTCTAACATGTTTGGGGGGAAAAAAATCAAGACAAATAAATGTGAGTATTCAAGGATATCTAAACTGCAGTATATATAGACCTAGCGTCGGGTTGTCGTCATCACCGTTTCAGTAGAGGAAAAAAAAATCCATTTTGTAAATTTTCGTTGATGAATCGATTGATTTGACATATTTTTTCCCAGGACAAATAGATCAGCAGCAGTTCATTTCCGTTGTGTTTATGTGCTTGGCAAGGGCTCGTCTGACCCGCAGTATACAAAAAAAAACTGTGTTCGTCAACACCCAGGAGGGACCAAATCTTGGGTGGAAATGAAAAAAAAAAAAAACGGCATAAAAAAAAAAAAAGCTTTCGTTCATGAAGTGCTCCGTTCCAAAGCCAGGGGGCACAGAGGAGCGCAGTCCGAATTCAAGTGTTCTTGCGTTCCTGAATACGGACCTTTTATAGTGTTCCTGCATCTGAATGTTGGGGTTTAATGTTGGGTTTCTTCTTTCTTTCTGTGTATTTTCTTTCTTTTTTGTGTATTTGTTTATTCTTTAAATTCTAGCTGCCCAGATTAGCCCCCTAATGGATGAAAGAAACGACACAGAGACACAAAATATTCAGAAATGTGATTATCCATCTGCCTCTTTGTGTTTGTGTTTTTTATAGCTGTTAATGCAATCTCATTTCTGATTTCCTTCTTTTTGTTTCTGTGCTACCCTTTTCGCGCACTCCAGACCTGAGCACATAGCCACAGACATTTGGTTAGTATTAATAAAGCCATTCTTTTTTTCAGTGTTTTTTGTTTGTTTGGATTTTTTTAGCTGTCAGCTGCATAGTTTAGAGTAAAATAAGAAAACAAAAAGGGATTTTGAGAATAACAGATTTTTTTTTTTTTGCGTCCAAGTCTCTCAGTTGAAAGACCAGAATGCCTTACATTCAGATTCACCACACTCGCCCGCCTTTTTTTGTCCTGAGTGCTTATTTCCTTTTGATTTCCTTCTTTTTCCTCTGTTTTTTTCCTGTGTTTATGTCGACTGTTCTCTCCTCAACCACTTGGTGCTCTTTTTTTTCCACCTCCAATTAAGCATTTCTCTGTGTGGTTAAAGGAGGTTTAATTATGCTTTTCTCCAGAGAGGGCCAATCTCCTCACGCGGACTTTCTGAAGCCTTGTCTGTTCTGTTCTGTTCTTCTACCATCAGCAAAGTATTGAAGCTTTTTTTTTTTTTTTTAATTCAGCAAGAATTGTTTACCAAATTGTTATCCATGTGCTTTTCTGTGTGCACTGTCGCTGTAAGACATATCTGTAGGGCTGATTAGGCTTTCCCATGTCCCGTTGTGGAGGTCCCTTCGAGCTCCGCTCTGGATTTCTTGCACTTTCCATTCCCGCGTCGAGGCTTGCGCGCCGTGCCAACCACGACTACAGTGGACACCCGCTCTCCTCAAGCTGGTGTATTTCCAGCTGTGTCCCTCACACAGGGCACCATTTTGTGGCTCTAAAGATATTACTCTTAAGAAGAATAAGAACCCATGCCCTGCCAGCGCCGTATTCGTCTCATCCAAAGAATGAACAGTGTTGAAATTTTTACTAACACGATAGCTAGCAAAAAAACTAGTTCCTTTAGCCACGCCCATATGCCCAACATGTGGGAAGTGCTGTCTAAACGGTTGAAATCTGGCTGTTCTTTGTGATTTTTGATCACTCCTCTGTCCAGAAACGTTGTTAGTATGATTCCATTTGTCTTCTGTTCTCTTTTTTTGTTTGTTTGTTTTTGTTTTTGCTCATTTGTGTTCTCCTTAAAATGGGTCTGCAGCATCCAAAGGGTTTTTTGTTCTCTGTTTGTCCTCCCCTCCGTGTCTAATTTAGTGGGTGTGGGGGGAAGTATGCTGTGGTGTGAATTTAGCTAGGGGTCTGGGGAGGGGGGTGTTGTATTACGTAATTATAGGAGGCAAAAATGGGAAACAGAGAGGTTTCAGGTCAGGAGGGCTTAATTTCTGACTTCTGTTACAGATTCCAAGCATATCTTGCAGAATGTTCAGAAAAAATGTTTAATAACATTTTTATTTCTGAATAGCAGATAAAATAAAAAGTTGGCGGGGGGAGGGGGGGTTCTATTTGTCAAGTCCTTGTATGGCAAGGCCTCAATGAATCTTGAGTTCTGTAGATGTATCACTCCATTTAGAGGAAGAAATGAGTTAAAAAATAAGAAACCTAAAGAAATATATATATAAAAAAAGTTGGGGACATGAAACTGGGTCTGGCTTCGTTATTTGTGTTCTGTGTCTGATTTGATTGTGTGCAGAGGCCTTGGATCTTCATCCCACACACTCGAGTGTTTTCAGCAGTTTCCTGCCGAAGCCCTTTCGGACGCTCCAAGGCTGAGCTGTGTGTTTGTTCTCTGTCGTTCTGAAGGTTGCTCTGATCCTCCCTAAGTGATGCCCTTTGAGCATTCATCGTCCAGAACATTCCGAAAGCAGTCCAGAGCCAACACACACAGAACGGAGCAAGCCGAACAAAACAGTCCTGTTCAAGTTGGTGGAGATCCTTCACTAAGCGAGCCACAAGCAAACTGCCCCTCTGACTTTTCCTCGAAAATAGATCCAATTTGAGCTGTCCCTCTATTAAAACCATTCCTGATCCTGTGTAGCTTAGTCACTGCTAATAGCACCTGGCATCTCCAGCTCTGCCTCCTGTCTTGTTGGTTTCACTGTATCCAAACCAGCAAACCAGTCCTACTGACCCTTCATTCCTCTCCATTCCAGAGCATATCTCCATCTATCCAGGGTCTTCTCAACCTGCTCTCTACTCTCACTACAGGTCATAATGATCACGGCAAAAAAGTTGCTTGTAATTTTTTTTAAAAAAATTAGGGGTTCTATTAGGAACCAAGAGTCACCCCAGAAACTAACGCTATTACAATATTAGCTTCATGATACAATTGTATTTCAAAAGCAGACATGATTCTGTGTCTTGGACAATGTTACCAGAATGGACATCTGTGCTTCCGTGTCTCCATCAATTAGTAAAATTATAAAATGTTAAATAGCAATACTTTTATTGATATTTTGCTGAAAAATATCACAATGTGCAGTACTGTTTTTCTTTTCCTAGTGTTCATGCAAGATTTTAATAGGAATTCAGTGGCGTTTTTCTTTTATACCAAACTTGTTTGTTAAACTTTAATGGGATAAACTAGGACACCTTTATTTAACCAAGCAATATGTTTTTTTTTTTGTATTAATGAGCTCCAAATTAAAGTTCTGGGCAAAAGACATTCCACTCGATTGTCAAAACAATCTTTGCTTGGAATCAGCTTGTTGCAAAGCTATTTTTGTTTTTGCCTGTCAGACTGTTTTGCCTTTGGAATACGGAGTATGTTAAATGAAAGAAATGGGAGCAAATCTTTTACTGTGACAGGCTGCAAAGTGCCTAAAGATACAAGGAGCCTAGATACAAGATGTCTAACCTCTCAGCATTCAGCACCCCCTGTATACTGATTACCGCCTGATTATCTGGAATCTTTTGCTCTCGTTTCTTCACTGCTTCAGGCTTTAAGTTTAGGTCTGCTTGATTGATTAATGCACTGGTCACTGTGTGTTTTAATAAACAAAAACATTCCTCTGAAACTGGTGAGGTTCAGGGACTGGACTGAAAGTGAGAGTCTTAGAAAGTCTTTCAGGAAGTCTGGAGAACTGTTCCTCAAGACCACATTGAAAATGCAAGAAAGTCTGGACGATTGAAAGCAGAATATGAAGAAATTAAGGCCTTTGCATTGTAGTGTAGCCAGTGTATAATTACTGTGTATTTCAGGTGAAAATGGATCACTGTTTGCTCAGTTATTGGAAGAATATCTGCTTTTCTCTGATTGTTTGAAATGGTTTTTTGCACAAATAATGTATTACATTAATGATAAATGTTAAAGGCACTGTGGTGGGGTCTTGGGCCTCTGAATGTTGCTTACTTTCTCCCACATGCTCATGCAAACACACACACAGACACACAGCTCGTCTGAATTTACACAGAAGAGCTATGTGAAGGAACCCTGTGATGTCACCTGGGTTTAAGTTTCAGGGTGACATTTCAGACCTGTGTGACGTCGGAGGAGAAGAATGTAGGTCGATTGTGGAGAGTCCAGAGATTTCAGGTTAACCCCATTAACATCACTCACCATTAACTCGTTAAAAACATTCTTATTCTTCATCTGATTATACTTGATTTCAGTGTAACCACTTTAAAAGGCCCATAACCTACATTTTTCTTGTATTTTATTTGTCTGGAGATCTGCTTATGAATAATTTGGTTCTATTGGTGTGTGGCTAAATTGCTGTAGGTTAAATTGGCAAATGTGTGTACATGTTGATTTTGTGACATCACAAATACAGCATTCAAAACGAGCTGTTTTTGCAGCTTTGTTGCTATATATTTACTGTAGTCATTTTTATTGCTTAATACTATATTGAATTTAACACGAGCCCATTTGTGAATGTTAAAGGGCAATGCGATTTAGGAGAAATGTGTTTAGGAAATGTATTTCATATTTTTTAGCCAATCAAGCTGAAGATTGAGCTACTGATTAGTGGGTGAGTCGTTAACTCTGGGAAGGTGGCCTGCAGGGGCGCTGGTGTTTCTGCTTTTCTTCGGGGTTGCAGGAGTAAAACTCTTTTGTGCTTTGTCGTCATCTGTCCACCTCAGTGGCATTTTCAAGTAGCTTTAAAAAGGTCCAGATTACTCCTGAATGTCATTGTGTGTCAAAAATTTGGATGCACCCAGCATTTCTGAACGTTTCAGCATGATTTCTTCACCAGTTTTGATGTTAAAAGTTTAGCACAAAGCTATTTACACATAAAAAAAACTTGTTTAAAGGGAGAGAGAGGGCATTTAAAAAGTAAAGCAGGAGGAGAAGTGTTTTGTGCAGGATCTGATCACAAAATCTGTATTTAAATAATTGTATTTTATTGAAGGGGAAAAAATATTCACAAATAACAGCAGCTATACATTAGGGGTGTAATGTAAGTATTCTATTAATTATATTTACTATTAATTGTGGTATCTACATTGTTTATAGTGTCATCAGCCCAGTCCAGCAGACTGACATTATACACATCCTACTCTGGCCCCTACCTCCCAGCTCTGTCTCATTAGTTCAGTTCTGGCACAGTGAACTGTCACACATTAATTTTGTGAAAATTCAGAGCCCTGAATCATCTATCTGACCCAATCCTGAGTCGACTGTATCGTTACACTCCACAATACATGCATGGCATATAACATAAAATACTGTGTGAAGACACAATATTAAACACTAATGTAAGGCTGTACAGCATTTACATCCATCTTCATTCAGAACCTACAGGCAAACAAGCTTACTTTGTTTGTCTTTACATTAATATGTCCATTCTATCAGTGACCCTTTCATGTCAGTAAAACTAAAGTGGTCTGGAGGTCTAGCTTTGCGTTTTGGCCCCAGTAGAAGTAAAGTAAACTTTAATGCAGCTCCTGAAGAACCTCCATCACTCTCTAGATCCAGATCATCATGAAGAACGTGGTCAATCGAGCTGTGTTAAAGCAGAACCACCACTGTTCCACAGACTGGGCTTGTGGAACGATGGGATGCAGTAGTTCCATCAAAGAAAGAAAAGAATTGCTTTGCTTCGATGGTTGTCTTCGCTTAGAGTCTTCAGCTGAAAGCTGGTTGATGAGTTCCTTAGTGAAGGGTAACGTCCTGCCAGGGGACAACGAAGACATTCTGAAAAATAAACACATCAGTTATTAGGTTGTACCACAGCTATCATCAAAATAAATGTACTTAATGCTCGTCATATAGTGATGGTTAGATCAGATGCTGCTGTTGTGTAGTTGAGCTTATATTAGTTTGCGGTTAATTCCTTGTTTCCAGGTTGCATAGTTTCATGCTATATTAAATGGGATTTTTACCAAATCCAATCTCCTTTGTGGGCGAAGCCTAACAGCTGGGTCATGTATTTTAAAAGTGTAAAGTCCTGGAATGTATTAAGTATACCAGAAAAGGTGTTTGTGAGTATAGGCTTCTCTGTTTCTTTTTAGATGATCACACTGATTCTGACTGATTCACTTTAAATCTCACACTAATTCACACTGACTCACATTGATTCAGACTGATTCTCACACTAAATTACATGGATTTGCATTGGTTCAGATTGTTGTGTTGGATTGTTTTTGTTTTACTCTTTTACACCAAAAAGATATTAAGAAATTAAGATACAGACACATTTCAGGTGCATGAAATAGAAAACTGCGAATAGAGGATGACTGAAGCTCCATAAGTGTCTAAGAACCCTTGTCTGGTACACAAAACTTAATGCCTTAATGATATGAACGTACCGCTGTTGGTTTTGTGCTGGTGCTTTTGCTGCACTTAGTCGTTTCTCCAGATTCTGGGTGGCTAAAAGAAGAGGCAGTAAAGGTTTAGTTTACAAGACGATCAGCAGGATCAGTATCCCTAAGAATGCTTAGGAATTAAAAGAAAAGGAATAAATATTGAATAACGTCAAAATGACAGATCCAGTGCTGCTGTTGCTTAGCAACAGTGAGACATACAGCTAAAATAAAAGCAATGTAAACTGTCCCCAGATCAGTTAGAGCTTGTCAACAGTAAGCATTTACAAGACTACATAACATCTATGTTAGTCTTTTATAACTGATATAAACCAACATTTGCACTGATAAAGGTTCAATTCATAATGGTAGTAAAAGCAGGTTCTCCACAGAAAGTCCCTGATTTATTTCAATTTTGTTGGTATAAAAATACTATTTTCTGTCTGTCAAACTCTTATTTTGGCATACTGAGTAGATTAAATAAAAGAAACGTGTTTTATTGTAACAGGCTGCAAAGTGCCTAAAGATACAAGGAGCCTAGATAAAGGAGTTCCAACCACTCAGCATTCAGCACCACCAGTATACTGATCACCGCCTGATCATCTGGAGTCATAATATATATAATGTACATGTATGGACTAGGAGCATCTACAGTGTGTTTTCTATGAAATGGACCTTTTAAACTACTATCTCAAAACCCAGGCTGTTTTCTCTTATAAAAAACTGCCAGTGCGGCTGCAGGTCTTCAATCCAAACAAGCACATCAGATTCCTCATCTTCAGGCAGCTGATTGGTGGAACGACAGCCTGCAGCCGCGTCTGCTCCTCACTGATAAAGACCTGAACGTGTTGTAAAATCGTTTATTCACTCTCCTTTTACTGCTCATGTCGTGTTTGTGTTTACATACTTTTGACATCGCTCTCGTTTCTTCCTTTTTATTCTCCACACTGCCGCCACGGCAACGGCTACAATCAGGATGCTGAGAATCACAGCCAGACAGGCCGCCATGATTATGTACGATTCTGCAGAGAGAGAGAGAGACAGAGAGATGCTTGGTTAGTACTAAACTATTTATTATATAAGATAATAAACAAGTTTGGATCTGCTCCTAATAAAAATTAGGCCCAGATTCTTAACTTTTCACATTTTTGATTACTTAATCATATCTGTGTGGTTTTATGGACCAAAATGTTTGCATTGCATTTTTCATGCCCATTTCCTCCACTTCTGTGTCACACAGAATTAAACTGGGAGGTTTTTATTATAATTGTGCCCTTTCTAATTGACCTCTGTTCTGACAGGCTGGACCTCATACAAGCTGAAACAGTCCCTGTACCTTCATTGTGAGTGGGTGGAGCTCATACAGTGCTGTTACATTAATGAGATGAGCTTAATTGTCTTTTATGGATGGTGTGCACCTACAACCTAAAAAGTGTCTACATACTAAAGTAAACTTTAAAAAAAACAAAAAACACTTACATATTTACATTATTTAAGAAAAATTGTTTTCCAGGGTATGTGCCTTTTTAAAAGTAAATGAGCAGGGCTAAACTGTGATTGGCTGAATTGAAGGATGTATGTAAATCCACTGTTTTTTATGACATTAACAATAGCTTAATTTCCATATATGGACAGTATGCACCTAAACGCAGAGTGTTTACATACTATATTATATTCTTTTATTCAAAAGAAGTAAAGAAATTCTGTCACAAGTCCTTTAAAAAGTACAGATTCCCTGATGAAACACTACTAGGACGGTCCTTTTGAATTATTATTTTATGTGTGTAGAGACTTAAGGTCTTACCTTTGCTCATTCCTGAGCCTGCATCTGCAACAAACAAGTTCAGACTGTTACTCACAGCTGTTTTCTTTCACCCTCATAAAAGTGTATTGATGAATTGTGGAACTGTATGTGTGTGTCTGTGTATCTCTGTGTATCTCTCTCTTTGTGTGTGTGTGGGTGTGTGTGGGTGTGTGTGTGGGTGTGTGTGTGTGTGTGTGTGTGTGTGTGTGTGTGTGTGTGTGTGTGTGTGTGTG
>JBBPDH010000034.1:254484-264484 GCA_037974565.1 Clupeocharax schoutedeni
GTATGTATATATATATATATATATATATATATATATATATATATATATATATATACATATATATAAAAACACATACAAATTCTCCCAAACATGCATGCACAAATACTCTGACACAGTGTATTACTGGTTCTGTGCAGCGTGATCTAAGATAAGAGCATGAATATTTCGCAACATCCTGCCATGCCAGAGTGAGTGCAGGGGCCCCCATTCACACTCAGCACGTGCGGTTGGTTACCAAACCACCGCATGTGGGCACACACCCCCCTCACCTGCTACCTTTTACATGTTTAAGTGAAGGGGCTGTTTCCAAAAAGCTATAGTTCAACACAGCTGGTTAAGTTTCTTTTAGTGTTGGAGCTACACAGCTAAGCTAGCTAACAGAAGCTTTTCCTCACCAGCTCTAACTGCAAGCTTAGCAACATTATCCATGTAACTTTACTGCTAAAGTAAAAAGAGCCTTGCCAAACAGAATAAAGTTTCCCCAATATATTGCTTTATATGCATGTATGCATCTACATGTACATGTCTGCATGAGCGTGTGATGTACACTCTTGCTGAGGTCAGTGTTTAATTGGAAGGTTTGTGTTCTTACTGTGTCAGATTTTTCGGTGGGTGTGCGTGGCCCCCCCGTTGTGCTCTGCCCGTGTGTGTTTTGCGGTGAGGTGCTCTGGAGCATCAGGGTGGCGGTGCTGGCGATGGGCTCGTCCTCGTCAGAGTCAGGAAGAGGGGTAGGGCTGATGTCCTCAAGACCAGTACTGGGGGGACGGGAAGGTCGCTGTGGGGGGCAGGGGGGGATGGGAGACAACTGGGAAGAGGAAGAGGAGATGGGACTCCCCTCCATTCGCACCTCCCCATCTGAATCGCCACGGTCACTCAGGAACGGCAGCTTCGTCCGCTTCTCCTTCAGCAGCATCGCAATCCGGGAGTCCAGACTGTTCCGCTCCGCCTCCGGGGCGGGGGAGGGGCATGGCTCGGGGGTGCCCGTGGGCGGGGTGCAGGCGGCGGGTGGTGTGGAGGGCATTGGGGGCGGCTCGGGTATAGGTGGGGTCTCGGGGCGCTCTCTGACTGGCAGGAACTCGGGGGTTGTGGGTAAGGGAGCTGGTGGCCTTATGTAATCCAGCTCCCTCTGTGGCGGCTGGGGTGGGAACACCGGGGGCTCAGCAGGGGGGTAGACTGGGGGCAAAGGGGCAGGGTAGGGCGGGTAGGCAGCGGGTTTGAAGCTGGGTGTGACTGGGGGTGGGGGCGTATTGGAAAAGGCTGGTGAGGGCGGCTCTGGAGGCTGGTGCTGCTTAAAGCTGCTCTGCTGCTCCGCGGTACCGCGATAAGCTCCGCCTGCTCCATGAACATAGTGTCTCTCTGGCCGTCGGTTGTAAGCGTCCTGAAATTTGGTCTCGTGCCGTCTGGACTTGTATCCCCCTGAAGCCTCTGCACGGGTGGGCTGGAACCCAGGAGTGCCCTGCCTGCAGGTCAGGAGATATTCGTGTTACTACACACTTCTGTTCTTGTTAAGTTTATTATTTTGCTTCCACCTGTCCTTTTGGCACCACTTCTCCTCCAAGCTCATTCTAAATATGAAAACGTTCTTAAATGTCCAGTGTGCTGCATGTGTTCAGATTTTTGCTTAGTTGATAAGCTGAGTAATGATCATTAAAAAAAAAAAACAACACAGTAGTCAAGTCACCTCTAATGTATGCTGAGGAAGAGCGCAGGAGCAAGTTGCCTTAAACATGTGTAGCAGAGAGAAAGTATGTGGTTTAACAGTAATCACGTAAGTACACTTTAGATTTTCACACAGAAATGTTTATAGTTATAATACTTATGAATTTAACCACAACACTGATAATACCCCTGTAAACAACTGCTTTATGATTATAATCCTGTAAACACATCAATTATAACCACGTAAAACAAATGTTGACATATCCCTGTCAACTCTTTATAACCCTGTAAACACTGGTATGAGGAGTGCACGGATGGTGTGTAGTATGTGAATGGCATTACCTGCTGGAATAGGCGGAGTCCTGAGAGAAGGGCGTGCCGGTGGGCCGGGGTGTGTGTGGTGTGCTCTGGGACTGGGGGGTGTCCTGCCGCAGGCTGGAATACGCTGTGTCCAGGCTCAGAGGGGTTCCAGTTCCGGTTCCAGTGCTGCTCGGCGTCACGGTTCCACCCAGCACTGAGGAACTCCCCTCAGAGAGCCTCCGCAACGGCTCACACTATTATACACACACATATACACGTCAGAACTACACACTCCGTCAGAATGCCAGACATACCCACAGTTCCAGCACTGATCTTCCTTTGATACATATATTCAGTTACTGATCATTTATTATGTTTATTTATTCTGTTTGTACAG
Source organism: Clupeocharax schoutedeni (assembly GCA_037974565.1). NCBI lineage: Eukaryota > Metazoa > Chordata > Actinopteri > Characiformes > Alestidae > Clupeocharax > Clupeocharax schoutedeni. The sequence continues at coordinate 256,841 of JBBPDH010000034.1, forward strand.
AGTTTGCATCACTTGGGCTGCCCTCTACTGGACAGGTTAGTTAACGTGCAGCAAAACAGCAGATACAGCAGTTTTTGGGAGGATATTGTTTTAAAGGTCACTGATGTTATAAAAATAAATATATTATATGAATATATAAATAAGTATAAAGTGCAAAGTGGTCATACATTAACCCACGACAGCACACAGTGTAAAAACACAGAACTCTTCCTCTGCATTTAACCCATTCACCAAGCGAAGCAGCGGGAAGCCAGGAACACAGCTCCCCGGGAGCAGTGTGTTGGGAGGGTATCTTGCTCTGGGGTACCTCTGAGGTGCTACTAGCAGTCTTGGGATTCAAACGCATGGCTTTCTGAATGCAGGACGAATGCGCTGACCACTAGGGCACCAGCTGCCAACATAACTGTTGCTTCAAGTTATGTAAAAAATTGAGTTTGAGTTTGTGGACTGTATGTGCACAGTGAGGGGTACAGTCAGTGTTTATGTACAGCAGTAAAGTCCTTTAATTTAACAAACGGCTTTCCAGGCATTTCAGCGAGTTTAAAGGAGAAATTCTCTGTTTGGTTCTCTCACCAGTAAAGCCTCAGCTAGGCTGCGCGGAGAAACTTCACACGACTCCTCGCCCACCGGCAGCGTCAGTGGCGTAAAACTCCCATTCACCAAGCGTTCAAAATACCGCAGCCTGTTTTCACCTGCAGAGGTACAGAAAGAGACAGAGACCAGTGAGAAAGACAGGTGTGTGTGTGACGGTCAGCTACTCAATAAACACACTTCAAAACGAGGAGAAACACTGAAATGATTATCGGCCTTCACATTACTGACATCACAAACGGCTGTGATATGCAAATGAATCTCACTGACAATGCAAATAAACTTGTAGCACATCATGAAATGCTCCTGCGTGTCAGACATTAAAATCAGTTTCTGTGCCAATCAAAGAATTCATTAAAATATTATTAAAAGAACGCACATCTTTAACCACAACCACCATAATTGCTTTAATAAACCACCCCATGGAGAACAATAACACACACAGCACCCGCACACTAAACACACATGGGTTTTGAGCGGCTTTGGTGAAATTTGGAGTCAGAAGAATTTACAGTGGAGGTGAATAGAAGCAGACGTCCAAATCTAAACCTCTAAAATCTCCTCGCAGGAAGATATTCCAACAAATATTATGGTTGCTCCGCTTACGCTGGAGAGAAGCTGTTGCTCATAAAACTAAACCCATTAATGTAGGGTTAGTTCGCAAAGAAAAGTGATTCTCCACTATTTTACCATCATCAACATCCATATAAACACTCAGAGGGCTTTGGCACAGCAAAATAATAGTGTTCACAATACATGATCGGTCTTCATATTTATCTATATTTACCCTCTGAACAGCAAATCACATTTACAAACAACACCACCACATTTAACAAACATTTATTTTCAATAATACAGCATGAATAATCAATGCTTCACACACTGGACTGATCAGAACCAGCTTTCCATACACACACGCACACGCACACGCACACGCACACACACACAAAAGAGAAACTGAACAGCAGAACCCTGTCTAAGGTTGATCATTTTTAAAGGATTCTCTACAGAGAAGAACCACTCAGTTCTAAGGAGATGAGGAATCTTGGAAGAGCCCTGGGGGAACCCTATACATTGGGATGAGGGCACTGTCCCTTTAAATGAGCAGGTGTTTGTAAACTCCTGCAGAACCTTTCTGAGAGTTCCACTCAGCATCACTCCGAGATACACAGCTCTCACTCAGGAAACAAAACCAACAAAAACTCCCTCACATACGACCAGTGCTCTGTCTGCAGATCCAACACCAGACTGACCCCACCAGCTGCGTTCATCACATTTATGAAGAGCAGCCTTCTGGTTACCAGGCAACCAATGTAAATCTCAGAGCCAGGCGTGGTACCTCAGCTCCAGTAAACAAATAAACACTTGTTTGTGTAAACATTGCTTTTGCCCTGAGCCCCACCCCCTCACCTTTAGGGTCCAGCTCCACATGGATGATGTTGCCCATGACAGAGGTGTTATGGAGGTTCTGTACGGCGTCTTTGGCTGCCCGGACTGAGCCAAACACCACCTTCGCAATTCCCAGGTGCTTCTTGTTCTTGGGGTTGTAGAGAATCTCCACCTCCTCGATCTCGCCAAACTTCTTGCACATGTCCGTTAGGAAGCCCTCCCTGATGTTGTCGTTCAGACGGGCGAACGTCACCTCCTTCGGAGGAACACGGCCAATGTAACACTCGTCCACCTGCAGAGGAACCGATCAGCTCATCCACACACCTGAACCGGTATTAAAGAGCGCATTCAGGCACTAGAGAGCCCAAATCTGCGTTAAAGAGCTCATGCCCTCAATAAAGAGCCCATGCTCTCATTAAAAAGAGCTCACAGAGTTACTGTGCCAAAACAACTGTGTGTCTTGTTCTACCTTGAATTTGGGCACCGGGAGGTCCGTCTCCTTGTATTTTGTCCAAAGGCGGCCAATCCTGGGGTCTCGGACCATGTCCACTGGAGGGATTCCAGGGTTCTGAGAACACACAGACATATGCACACACCACACACTTACTCAAAACTCCTAATGTCAACACTGATCATCCTGTGCACTAAAATGACCCACAGTGTAGTCAGAGGGGGATCTACTCCAGTCTGTTCCTGCTTTACCACACCTGGCCCAGTTCAGCAAGGGGGTTTTCTGCTGGACCAGCTGTGTCATGGCAGGAAAAGCTCCACTATGTTCAGGAGCTCTTTTGTAACCAAGGTATAATTAGTAAGGAACTGTGGGCAGCAAACTCTGTGGTGACCCTTCTGGCAGGTTTCATTATCAGACCTTCACCAGACATCTGCTAGATGTTTTGGACATCACCTACAGCACCCATACTGGACCTTGTGGATGTCCAGCACTTCTATGAAACCTAACCCTCTAAATGTCAAGTACCACTACTGGATCTATCCAGGACCTGCAGCACCTACACTGGACCACCAGGACTCTCAGCGCCTATGGCTGGACCTCCTAGAACTAAAGCGTGGTGTGGAGCAGAACTGACCGGTGAGCTGAAGTGCTGTCCATCATATCGGTAGAGCTTGTGAGATCCTTTTCGAAGAGCCGGATCAATGATCAACTTATAGCTTCTCCAGTGCTGACTGCGCTTCTCCCCTGAACTGTGCTCCATGCCATTTACCAGACCTGCAACACACACATCACACACACACACACACTTCAGTGGCCAACGCAATAGAGGGCGACATAAATAAGAGAACGAGAGTGATAGAGAAAAGTGTAGTGAGACAGTGGTAGAGACATGTAGTGAGAGAGAAAAAGTGGTAAAGAGAGGTATAGAGAGAGAAGTTTAGAGATAGTGGTGACGAAGTATAGTAAGAGAGAGTGTGGTAGAGAGAGATGTAGTAAAAGAGAGTGGTAAAGATATATAGTGAGAGAGAATGAGTGGTAGATATAGTTATAGTGAGAGAGAGGTAAGGAGAGGTTTAACAAAAGAGAGTGGTAGAGAGGTGTAGTAAGACAGCGGTAGAGAAAAGTTTAGAGAGAGTAGTAGAGAGGTGTAGTGAGAGAGTAGTAGAGAGGTGTAGTGAGAGAGTGGTAGAGAGGTGTAGTGAGAGAGTGGTAGAGAGGTGTAGTGAGTGAGAGGTAGAGAGGTGTAGTGAGTGAGAGAGAGAGAGAGAGAGTGGTAGAGAGGTGTAGTGAGAGAGAGAGAGTGGTAGCGAGGTGTAGTGAGAGACAGTGCTAGAGTGGTAAAGAGGTGTAGTGAGAGTGGTAAATAGATGTAGTGAGAGTGGTAAAGAGGTGTAGTGAGTGAAAGTGTGGTGGAGAGAGGCATAGTGAGAGACAGTGGTAGAGAGGTGTAGTGAGAGAGGTAGAGAGGTGTAGTGAGAGGTAGAGAGGTGTAGTGAGAGAGGTAGAGAGGTGTAGTGAGAGTTATAGAGAAGTATAGAGAGAGTAGTAGAGAAAGATGTAGTGAGAGAGAAGTAGTGGTAGAGAGAGGTATAGTGACAGAGAGAGAGTTGTAGTGAGAGAGAAAGTAGTAAAGAGAGATGTCTAGTGAGAGAAAGTTTGGTAATGAGAGGTATAGTGAGAAAAAGTGGTAGAGGGAGGTGTAGTGAGAAAGAGAGAGTGGTATAAAGTGAGGTGTAGTGAGAGAAAGAGTGGTAGAGATGTCTAGTGAGAGAGTTGTAGAGATAGGTGTAGTGAGAGAGTGGTAAAGAGCGTTGTAGTGAGACAAGAGTGTGAGAGTGGTAGAGAGAGGTGTTGCGAGAGGTCTTACTCGAAGTCCTCCTTTGCTCCTCGGTTCCTCTGCTCCGTTCTCCGGATCTGGACATGCTTGTTTTCGGTGTCCGGTACGACCGGCTGCTCCCGGGGGCTCGGTAGGGCGCGTATGCTGCTCCTGCGGGCTCGTGCCCTCCTGCTTTACATGTTCTGTCCCCCCCGTCCTCCTGTCCAGGTCCGGATCACTGTTGTGTCTCCAGTCTGCTTTCTGCTCTCCGTCTCTCCCACAATACACCTCTACAGCAGCGCACGGGCGCGCGCGCAGCCGCACATTCGTCACGGAGAGAAAAAACCCCGCACCCGGGTCGGGCCGCGCGTGTACAGCATCCGAAAAAAAATAAACGCACTTAGTACCGAACCCCTGCGCTCCGGGCGGCGCTCGCGGCCCCTCGGCCCCGTGCACCCTCCCGGTACCCCGGACCCGGACCACGTGGCGAATCTGCGCGCTAGATTTACACGGACGACAAACACAAGATGGATAGGGAGCACTAGATTGTGGCTGTTTTTCCTTCCTTTCTTTCGTTTTTTTCAAAATGTGTGTATCTAGTTTATGTCTTATTTAAATATGATTTGCTCACGCACACAATAAAGAGGCAGTCGACCAGATTATAAAGTTTGGCATTTAAAATTGTGAAATGTGTGTTTTTGGTGCTTTAAGCTTTATTTATTAACGTAATGCTGAGCTTGTGCTCCTATAAATTGTTGTGTTTTTGCGCGCTCGGCTGGTTAAACAGCGTAGCCGTTTTTTTGGGTTTTTTTTTTTTTTTTTTTTTGGAACAATCCAAGCAGACCCACTTTTCACCCCCGATCCACGGAGAGGCCCGCCTCTCCTGCACGCTGATTGGACTGCCTCTCGCACTGTTATTGGGCACCGCTGATAACTGACGCTCGCCTTGGCCAATCAGAGAGTGCCGTGTGGGTGCGGGGCGCCGGGTCCTGCCTGAACACAGGCGGATTTAGAAAAGGCGCGTCAGCCGCTCCTATTAGAGCCACAACCTGCAGCTCCTCCAACAGAGAGACAGAGAGAAAGAAAGAAAGGAGGCTCAGCCATTTTCTCCTGCACTGGACCTCCATGGCCTTAATGGGTTTCCTTTGTTCCTAAAAGGGATCTAAAGCTTCATTTCAGCACTTCCTTTTTCATGGACTATAACACATTTCAGTCTCTCTTGTAATCAGGATCTGAGAAGAAGGAAGAAATGTTGGACCATATCCCTCTGACATTTTTAAACTGGTTCTTTTTCTCTCTCTCTCTCTATCTCTCTCTCTCTCTCTCTCTCTCTGTCTTTTTCCAGGAATCCATCTTTGTCCTGGCAAACTAGGTCATGGCACACCCATATAACAGCCTTCTCTCTCTCTCTCTCTCTCTCTCTCTCTCTCTCTCTGTCTCTCTGTGTCTCTCTCTGTAAAGTGAAATGCTCCTGAAATAAACAGCTGACTGTAATTGAGCTGCTCTAGAGTTTTAGAGAAAAAACAGAGAGAAACACACATGAGGGCTGATCAGCTGCTCTGGCAAAGGCCCTGAACTGAGCAAGGCCACGTATGAAATGTGCCTTTCAGTAAGTTTATCTTTATTGTCTTTGCTTATGGACAAGGTTGAATGTTTTATATATACATATATATATATATTTATATTTATAATTAAACTGATAATTTGATGTGGATTGGCTGAGTATTATTATCAGTAGTATTATTTATATTATTTGAATTCTGCCTGGTCCCTGGTGTTTGTGTGATGGCTTTTCCAGATCCACCACGTTCAGCTGCATGCTGTTCTTAATCATTTTTTAAAAAAATTGATCACTTTTCACATTTCAGGTTAGAGACAAAAAGAGAGAGACAGAGCAACGACTGACTGGCCTTTTTCAAAAATGCTGAATCACAGTCCTGCTGGAACAGAGACCGTCCAGCTTTAACAGAAAACACAGTTCAAGCGTTAAGTCACAAACCTGTACAGGGAACAGTATAGAGGATAGTAGAGGAAGCAGGAGGGAATAAAACAGTAATAAAGTGGTGTTAAATGTATATTAAGTATATTTCTGTCTGTAAAACATCAGCACTGTTGGTTCTGTGGTGACCTTGTGTCAAGGACACGCATTCTTATCTGTAGTGTTTAATCCTGAACAGCCTGCTGCCTACATTACACACTCCATACATTATATAATAACACTATTTTTTTCTTTATTTGCTGAGAAATCAGCCCAAGCACAGAATCAGTGGAGATATTTACCTTCACATTTTTGCTGAAATAATTTTATCAGGCCTAAAGGCAGAAGAAGAAAGTGGAATATTTTCATTCCCATCGTCGGTCCCCTTTGTAAAAGAAAAAAAATGGATTTTTTACAGCCTGACGCCTCAGAGGAGCACCGTCAGGAGAACCTCCACCCAACCTTCTCTAAACCTTCTCAAAAACTCAGTTTCCCTGCCCTCTCTCGCTTTAAGCCTATTTCTGCGCTGTCAGGAGTGAAACTTCTGCAGATCTTCAGCACATTTATGTTTTACAGAATATGCAAACCAACCCCTCTGCTTTCTCTCACTCCTTCTGTCTCAGTGTCTCTCTATCTCTTCCTCAACCTCTTCATTTTCACTCACAGTAGGAGAAACACACCTACACACACAACTGTAGCTTTCCATCTCTGGGGTGCCTTTATTTAAAGTTAATAATAATAGTAATAACAATAGTAGTAGTAGAAGTAACAATAATATTGATTAATAATGTTGGCAATGGTTAGTAACAGTGACTGGAAGCTTATATGTAATCCCAACATTCTCCGTCTCTTCAATCTGCAGTAAAATGCAGTTTATTTAAATGTTTATTAGTGTTAATTGATTCACGGATTAATGAAGAATCTGCTGTTGTTGTTTTTTTGTTTTCTTTGCTGAACAGTAATGGCGTTTTTAGTACATTTTTTTAGGAAGGCAGTGTGTGTGTGTGTGTGTGTGTGTGTGTGTGTGTGTGTGCGTGCGTGCGTGCGTGTGCGTGTGCGTGTTTAATGGCGGATCTGGTGTAAAATGGCTTCTTCCCTCTGAGAGCAACAGCGCCATTTCAGCACGCCACGCACACTCACACTTGCCTCTCCCACCCTGTTCATGTACATTTACTCGGGATTTTATAGTAGAAAGGTTTGTTAATATTTCAGTCACATTATTAATATTGTATGCTGGCCTCTCGCATTTTGTTCTTTTTTTATCTTGTTATTTTTCCTCCATCAGAGGAACACTGGACTTCCCCCTCCCACTTTAAAATGAGCTGCAGTTGCGAGTTCCAGCCTCTGGTGCTCCGCAGGGCGCTGCTACTCCTTTTAAGGTGGAACGGAATAGGAATCTAAACTCAGGTCTTTGTTTAC
>JBBPDH010000034.1:273785-289121 GCA_037974565.1 Clupeocharax schoutedeni
GCACACTTATGGGAACTCCTGCTGCAGAGCTGGGAAGAAATTTCTGCCGAATGAACATTGAGACACTGAACCGCTTGAATTTCAATACAAACAGACAGAAAACATGGGGTGTTCTAAAACTTTTGATCGGTTGTGTATATTTCTAATGTTTTGTTTTAAAAAACTTTAAGTATATCAATATTCACTCTAAGTGCAGTTTAATGGATGTGAAATTGTCTTGTCAAAATATCAAACCTCTTGACTTTACCACATCAGCACAGATGCACTAAATCCTTCACAGCAATTTTTGGAAATAACTTGTGTCCAAGTCCTCCCAGCACCTTTCCAAGTCAAACAGGTCTCATTTGCCTAAGGTGAGAGGTTGGGTCCAGCTCTTCTTTGCATCTCAATGCGAGAAAGATCTGGAGACTGGGGAGGCCAAGACATAATTCTCCAAACTTTCTGCTTTTCAATTTTTTTGCTCAGTGATACATGAACCAGAAGGAATTGTGTAATGCTAAAAAAATTGAGTGAGATTTTTTTTTTTCATGATCAACACAAAATGAATGTCAGTCACTAAAGACAGACCTGATTTCTCTTCAAAATCTATAGTTGAAGCCTTTGTAGTTAAGTGTTATTGCAAACTGTAAAATACTGAAAACCAGTCAGTAACATTTGTTTTTTAGTCTGTAGGTGGGCCAAACCTCTGGACTGTACTGGGTCTGTGTCAATGGAGATGTGGATTGTAAAGAAAGACTCCCTTTATCAGTGTACAGTATTCTCCCGCGTTTCACGGGGGTCACGTTCCAAAAGCACCCACGTACAGTGAAAGCTATAAACTTTGTTTTGGTAAAAAAAAATGCCTAAACGAGCCAATTTTTAATGTGTAATCCCTAAATATGCCCCCAAATCTGATCCCAGAACACTTTAATTTCATATTAAACTCAGTTTAATGCATTACCTGTAAAGAAAATTTAAAGGTAAACCTGTATTTACCTTTTACTTTAAATTCCCTGCCGAGGTATGCCATTCGAAAGGTCGCAGGAACAAAGTATTGGGACACCACAGCGAGGTGAACGGTTTTCGGGGAATAACCCCTGATCTACTCGGGCTAAAAATAAGAATGAGGGCTCGTTGGAAAGGTCTCTTGGAGATCAATCGAACTGTGTGAGTGCCTGCACTGCAGAGAAATCGCTCTTGGATCGCGGGGGCTCAACCCTGGTATAAAATTCAAAAAAAGTGTCTCCAGTTTGAAAACATACAGAAAAAATATATTTATTGCCACCAAAAAGCAAAAAAAGGCGGGGGATATTAGCAGTTTCCACGTTATTGTGGGGATTTCGGCATAAAACTGAATTCAGTTCTCAAAAAAATCTGCGTCTGACTGAATCCGCGACTCCTGATCCGCGTAAAACTGGGGGTTTACTGTACTTACATCATCTATTCAGGTCAATCAAGTCAATTCAATTAGGTTTATTTTCTTTTGAGTCACATACACACACACTACACGGTGAAACAAGACAACATTCCTCCAAGACCATGGAGCAACAAAAGAACAGAAACAGAAAAAACACAAGACTACACAAGTGCAGACAGAACAAAACACACAGAGTGAAAAGAGCAAGAAACACACAAAACATTTAGTGCAGACGACAAAACTGGCCACAGCACAGGTTGAATGAATACAGTACGATACTGTTTTCTAGCAGCAGAGACATTAAATGTGGAAAAATGCAGACAGTAATAAATGGATAATTGTGCAAACAATAGCGGGCAGAGAAAGTGCAGTACATAGTGAGTAACAGGAGTTTACAGCAGTTGTTTAAGGTAGAACAGTGCAATGTATTTATGTTCGGTGAAGTAAGAAGTTCAGGTCAGGTGTGTGTTTGTGGGTCTATTACAGAGTACATTATGTTTTACTTCGTTTTTGTTTATTTATGTTTTATTAATCATTTAATTGTTATGGAGAAAAAAATACAGCTGTTAAAGAAAAGAGGGGGATGCAGCTCATAACATGAACGTCAGGGCTGAACAGCAGTGTGGAACAAAGTGCCACCTGCTGACCAATCACATCAGAGCACTGTCAAATTCAGGATCCCGGTTTAAAACAGGAAACACATTTTGGTCTATTTTTTTTAACTACTGGCATTCAAACTAATGACCTTCTGATAGCAGAGGCAACTCCCTAACCACTAGGCCACCAGCTGGCCCCTAGATAGGATTAAGCAGTTAAATAAAAAGGGGATGAGTGAGGGTCAGATCTGTACTTATTTCTATAAGGTGCACTGAATGACCTCTGTGTGATAAATGTGATTAACTCCAGCACTGAAGACAAAGTTTGACAAAAAGCCAAATGTCTAGTTTCCTCCAATTTTATCCAGGTGGGGAAAAACTGGCCATTTGATATTTTGCCAAACTATGTCTTTAAATGAGCTGTGGGTGGGAATGCTGAGGGGTTCTTCACCTTGCCAGTGGTGTTTGTAGTCGCAGGTTCTGGACAGAGCGATCATGATGGCGAAGAGGAGTGGCGTGAGGAAGGCACAGAGCCTCCAGGCCCGGCCCCGACCGGCCGGACTGAAACAGTGCAGCTTCCCCGCGATGTACAGTGCCGTGAAGCCCAGACCTGCAAATGCAACTGAGCAGAGAACAACACAGTAAGGCATCCCTCATTATTTTTATGTACTTCTCATCTACTACTGATCTCCATTTGTCTCGCTAGTAATTCACCGTGTCATTTATCTACAGTATTTGTAAAAATAGTACTGTATTTCATATTGGATTTATTTATACATTACAGTTTATATTGTTCTTGTCTCTGTGCAGTTATCTGGGAAATTGTTTCCCGATTCTGATTTACAACTCAGCACAGTGAAGCCCAGGCACAGAATCCTATTCATCATGTCGCCGTTACTCTTGGCTTGCTCATCAGGGGCACACACACACACACACACACATATTTACTTCACATTTATTTCATTTTGTAAAGCTGCTTTGTGACAATGACCATTGTTAAAAGCGCTATATAAAATAAATTGAAATTGAATCATTGATACATTTGCAGGCCAATTTATCGGAAACACTTCCTCTGTAATTCTGCCCTGCTGGTGAGTTTGTGCTTCTCCAGACGTTTATCAGGGGTCACTTTCTGAGCACCACCCCAATAATATCTGTGGACAGAAACTGGTTTCTAATAAAGTGGCCAGTGAGTGGAAGCATGAGGTGGCTGTTTCCAGTAAAGTGGCCAGTGAGTGTGTACTAATGTTAAACTAGCAGTGACCGTGTAATTACAGGAGGAGTGTCCGCTGGGGAAACTCTTCCTGCCCTCCATAACCACTTCTGGATCTCCACTGCAATGCAGCTCCGGGTTCATCTGACCATCCGGAAAGCAGCGGTAGAAGAAGTCAGGGCGTGGTCTGCAGGAGGAGAAGGAGAGAGACCAAACAGATCACTGTACAGAGGAGAAAACCCCGAGTTCCTTCAGGCCTTATCTTCAGCAGCTCTTTCTTGTATTTTTAATGTGGTCTTGAGGAACATTTCCTGAAGGACTGTCAAACACTCATTTTCAGTCCAGTCCCTAAATCTGTTCAGGAAGATCCACACACAGTTAATGCACTAAAACATCTGCACTAAAGATTCCTTTCAAATTTCCCCAAATCATTCAAATCAACACTATTTATGAAGCTGGGTCAGGTGTAACTAAGTCAGAGTAAATGATCTCTCCTCTGATCGTCCCCATCACCATGGAAATGAAGCAGCCTGGAGTAAACATACTGCATTCTTAGCAGACTTCCGAGAAAACAAATATACCACAAAAAATGCTCTTTTATGATACGTGTCAAAGGTCAGACCGAGGGGTCAGTGGGTTTAGACGTTTCTGCTCTTACCTGCCCACAGCGAGCTTCACCGTGTTCGTGAAAACTCCATTCAGCACCAAGGTCAACGTCACAGCTGAGGAAAAACACACATTAAGGCTTATGTCTTTCAAATGTTAGCTAGAACGATTCAAAGCACATATGAAACATCAAAGATCATCAGACAAACTTCTAGACCAGAGTCTAGTTTTTGTGTGCGTGTGTGACAGAAGATGCGGAGAACCCAACCTGTGCACCTGTATGTTCGGAGGAGCAGAAAAAGTGGACTATGAACGGAGATCCTGTGGACCACCAGCCTTACTAGTCCACTTTATCTGCTATTCTGACCACAGGAGCTCACGCTTGTGTTTTTCAGACTCACCCAGAGACGCCTCTTTAACGTCCCCCTTCTCGGTTTGCATCAGGAAGGCAAACAGGAGGATGGTGACGAGCGGCGTGAAGAGGGCGATGCTCTACAACACAGAGAGAACATTCCAGACGCCAAATTATACTAAGGTTCATTCCTGAAACACAGAAACAGACCCACTTACGAACATGAGGGAAGTGGGAACGCGGTCGTTCTTCACATGTCGGAACTTATAGAGCCACAGCTCCTCCGGCTGGATCTCCCGGCTGAACGGCGACAGCTGCTCCGTCATCCTGAAAACACAGCAGATCCGCCTCGAACACTGCAGAACACTGTTTGTTTACAATCATGAACATCCATATAAATACCCAGAGACACGTGCAGCTTCACTGGGGGTGAAGAGAGAACAGAACAAAAGGAATGTCCTGGAGAACTATTTCTGAAGACATCTCAAGAAATGACTGGAAAGCGTGTGGATGAGAGTTCAGGCTCTGAGCGTTGGTCAAAGCGGAGTTCAGAACAAATACTGATTTTGAAGCCGGTTAGAATTAAACAAACCCTCTTTGTGATTGATCTGTATTCACATGTGTGTTTGTACATGCTGCGGTAAATCACTGCACACAAAGGGAATGTCTGTCAAAAACAGTCCTGATTTGTCTCTTCAAAACCAATAGTTGAACCATTCGTTTTTAAATGTGTTACTACATACTATAACTATTAAAAAAATAACAGTTGCATTTGTTTTAAATATTTTCTTATAATACCATTTTGAGAGAGAAGTGCATCCGAGGGGTAGGCCCAAACTTCCAGCCTGCAGAGTGTGTGGAAGTGTTTGTCAGTGAGTATGTAGTTTCTGTTTTCTGTTTAAGCCACTGCTGTGTGAACCCAGTGTTTGAGCTGTTGGAACATTCTCATCTCGCTTAATAGTGTTTTTAATCATGTACATATAAATAGCATGTTTTTGGGTGCAGCTGTGTGAAGACTCACAGGAACACGGCGAGGAGCAGCAGACGGACAACAACTTCAGTGATGAACCTGGTATCCATACTCTTCCTCATCTTCAGGACAGGGGTGTCAACAACATCTGCACCCTGAGGGCCAGGAGGTCAGCAGGGTTATTCTGAGGTCACCCAGGAGAACCGAGAAGCATTCCCGAAAACTGTCCTGCACCGCTTTAAAGGGCCCACATTTCTTATTCTAAAAAAGTCTTGATTTATGTCAGTTTCAAAACATGATGTTTGAATGAAGTACAAGCCAATCACAACAAACTGATTTGCATAGGTCTTTTAAAGAAACAGTAACAATAAAGCCTGTTTAAGCCTGTCATGCAAAAAAAAGGATATGGACCCTTTAAATATCCTTTAGTGTTTTCCCCAACTCATCCCAAGACTCACTGATGGTACTCCACCAAAAGATATTAGGTTCTGGAGAAACTAGCTTTAAAGTGGAAGGGAATAGAAACAGACATCTGCCCCTAAAATCTCCTCACAGAAAGTCACTCCATCAATTGATTACAGTTACACCACCTGACACTTAAGATTGTTCTATCAAAGGTTTGAGAAGCTTTTAGCCCTTAAACTAAACCCATTCATGGCGGAGGGATACATGGAGGGCATTGTGAGTCCTAATAGCCCCAAAAGAAAAGCGATTTAGATCGGATTCCCTATTTCCCCCCCATAATAAACATTCATATAAACACTCAGACACATGATGCTTCACTGATAGGTCCATAGTTAACAAAAGAGCTCTATTTGCTTCAAAAAGGGCTGGTTGAATTCGCCTCCACTGTAAAGCAATCCCACTTCAAACCCCTCCACTAACATTGTTTTCCTCTTTAAAGAAATACACCCTAAACAGGAAAGATTTGATTAAATGTTTTTTGAATGTATAGGCCTTTAGAATAAGTTTATTAAACAAGAAAAATATAAAACCACTAAACCAGGACAAAGAGCACTGAGTGAAGGAGGAGATCTTGGGACCCCAAAAAAGGAGTTTAGTGACGGAAAGGAAGGTGAGGAAGTGATAGATGATGTTCGAGAGAGAGAAAAAGTGAAAATTAAGAATTCGCAAAAATGACCGAGAGAGATTAAGTTGTAAAGTGGACTGTACTAGATGTTAAATGCCAAAAATGAGGTTTTTTAGCTCCATTCCACCGTGCTGCAGTTTATCAGGCGCCCGAATGGAACAGGACCATTTAAGGCGGAACGGAGCTAAAAAACGTGGAAAAAGCCACGTGTTCCAAGCTTACGAGCACCAAACACGGCACTGCGTCCTTCATCATCATCACCATCATCATCCTCCTCCTCCTCCTCTCTGTCTTCTCTCCGTGTCGCGCGCTCTCGTACAGACCTGCGATTCCGTTCCGTTCTCGTCTCACCCTGTGGCGCACGGCCACGCTGGGTTCTGTCATGAACTTGGAAAAAGCTGTGCCAGTTTCAGCATCTCCCGGGACTCTTTAGAACCAGGACATCACGATCTTCAGCCCTTATCCTGAACAACCAGCACGAAAAAACCGGAGAGACAGGGCCCGCGGACACGTCACGATAGAGAAGAGCCTGCACTCTCAGGAAGGGGGGGCGTTTCAATCCGCACATGCATGTACACTTGTGCACTTCCACACCTGTAAACTAGCACACTTGTATGCTTGTACAATTGCACATTTGTGAACTTGTGCACTTCCACACTTGTACACCAGCATTTTTGTGCACTTGTACATGTAACCACTCGCACTTTTGCGCACTTGCACGCTTGTACACTTTTACACTTGTATGCTTGTACATTTGCACAGTTGTACAGCTCAATACTCAAAACAGTGGAATATGCAAATGCATCTACAATGTTTTTCTATTCTGATTATTAGATCTTCTTTCTGAGTTTCTTCTCTGTCATCTTCCTCTAAAAACGTAAGTATAATGATTTAAGCAGGTATGGCCAATGGAGAAATAGGTGTGGTCAAAGCAGGTGTGGCCAAAGTGGGTGTGGCTAGAGAAGGTGTGGCCAAAAGACGCAGGACCAGCAGATATACAAAACAACCACAATGAAAGAAGAAATGTATTTTTATGCTCATTGCTTACCTTCCTTTTTCAAAAATGGAGATGTTTTAGTAATACAAAAAAGCTTTAAGCAGAGCTGTAGAAGAAGAATTGTAGTAAACAAGCACATAGTGTAAAGTTTATTTAACAATACAGCATTCATTTAATTGTCAACGATACTAAATGTTTTATTGCTCTTATTTTTCTCTCTCTTTTCATTCTGTGTATTTAGTTCTCTGCACTTCTGTAGTTTTGTGGTGGTCCCGTTTTTGTTCTAATTTTGCATGCTGGACCTATAGGAACGCTGTGGTTCTGGAGGAACATTGTGATCCTGGAGGAATGTTGTGCTTTTGGAGGACTTGTTTTATTTCTCTTGTGTAAATTGTAACTGTTAAAATGACAGTAAACACCTGTTTGACTTGATATGAACATTACAGCAGGTTTCTACTGCAAACTCTTGTAGTTCATTGGGCCACTCTGAAAGAGTTTAGCCTCGTCTCCGGAATTTTAAAGATTTTTGTAGATTATTTTCAGGTCCGTCCATCTTTTAAAAAAAAAAAAAAAAGAGCATCCAGTTGGCGTCCTTTATCTTTCAGCTGCTCTCAGTAAATTATTATTAGTGAAGCTCTGGGGTGCTCTGAAACCTGGGGGAGAACCTGGGCCACTGTCCTGAATGACATCAGCAGCTGGAATATGTGGTGTTAAGCCTGGGTTGGGGAGAGAACGAGGCAATTTAGATAAATACACTTGGTTTTGCGGAGTTGTTAGCATCACTGAATGCAGGTCCTGGGTTTGATTGCCGACATTCAGGGTCTGGCCAGTATCTGTGTTTCTACTGGGAGCTCTGGTTTCCTCCCACAGTCCATCCCACTCCCAAACCTGGTTAAGGACATGCATTTTTTCTTTGTTATTCTTGTTCCAGCACAATGTTTCTGACCTTGTTACTTGTTTATACTAATAAAATATTTCCAATTTACTTAGCCTACTTTAACCACATTAAACATAATTAAATTACATTTTTGTTCTACAATCTTCCATGAAAACACGACTTTGGTCCCCACTCCAAAAGATCTGATTTGTTTTTAATGTCCGAGGGCAGGGCAAAAAAAAACATTAACCTACATCCCAGAAAACAAACCATTGTACCAAAAGAACTAGAGTGAATGGAGAGAAAGTGACTCCAAACAACTATTTTTATGCTATGCACAGAACTGTGCAAAAGTCATTTCTTTCTGTTTTGTCCGCCATTATAGGGAATAAGGAGAATTCTGGGATTCAGTACCTGTGTTTTACAAGTACATTTACATACATTCTCTGTATCTTTACTGTTCTTTTGGCCTGAAGAGATAAAAACACTTTTCTAAGGGTTAACACACTAATCCAGCATTTCAGAATGTGTGTGTGTGTAGTCAGTGTGAGCTTGTGGATATCCACATGAAACCTCCGTGGCACCCAGACTAGTTTAGCACAAGCCTAACATGAAATTCTGTCCCGACTTTTTGTCCCAGTTCTTTCAGCAATGAGTTCTCAAACCATTAAAAGATCTTGCAATATCATTCTTGGCGAGACGTTACTCAAAACAGGCCCCAAGCTCTTGGTATTAAAGGGAAAGCCCATCTGTTCTCAAGAATCGCCAATAAATAAATGTGAAATCTAAATATAGTGGACAATGGTTCTGGAGAAATCATTCTTTTGAGAAGATTATGGTCCTAAAACAAAACCCATTCATGGGGGAGGGATACATGCAGGGCGTCATGAGGCAAAAAAGTCCACAAAGAAAAGTGATTTAGTTTTTACCTTCAATAAAAGTCCATATGAACACTCAAGACACGTGGAGCGTTACTGGGGGTCGATTGTGAAGAAAACAGCTTGGTTTGTGTTGGAGTCTACAATGAATCGCTTCACACCAAACACACACTGCAGTTAATAGTGATGTAATACCTTTGATTCAGGATCTTATAGTGACAGTTCAGACCCCACAAACGAGGGGGGCGGGGGGCTGGCTTTGAACATTCAGTACAGTTTTATTGAAGTCAAACCAGGCAAGTCTGAATCTGAGTAAATCTGTGGAATGTCGCTTAAAATACTCTCAATAAATTATGAATTCTGAAGAAAAAACATCTCAAAAGTCCAAATAAAAATACAGTAAAAGAAAACGTTCAAAAAATGTGCCTATAATTCACAAACATTCAGGAGTAAGTTTACAGGCAATCTTCAGACACTACAGCACAGCGACAGCGGAGTTCCTTGCCGTCTTATATGTACACGACGTGACGCCACGCAGCTGGAAAAGGCTCTGCTCGCGAGCGCATCTCTCAGAAAAGCGGAGGAGGTCCATCTACCCAGGTAATATCAGTTATACTTTATTTAGTTTGGAGTGAATACTTCGATCCAATGAAATCGCAACGGTGAGAACTTTACAGTAACACTTAAGCTTCACACGAAACAAACTCAGTCACGTCCCGTAGCATTGAAAACAACAAAACCCCTAAAAATCATAAAAATAAACATCTGTTAAAGGAATGTGAGCTCAAGACATCAACACTAACGAGCTCTGGTGAGGCGGTGATTCATTAAAAAGTAAATTAAAGAACAGGCACCTCCATGCGTGAAGAAACACAAGATGTTCATGACACTTTAAATCTCGTATTTATATAAAAATAAACAAAAACAGACATGGAGTACAGCGCATGAACACTGGACAGCTTTGAGGAGGGAATACAGAACGTTCCACAGCTGATATGGCAAAGGTAAAGGCTTCAGGAAGAACTGAAGTGTAAAAAAGTGTAATTAACGACACTGAAAAGTTCGAGCAGACAATAAACACGACGGGTCAAACAAGGCATTTGTGGATCGGTCCAAACATACGACATTGATATCAGGACGTTCGCGCATCCAGAGGAGAAACAAAATTAAAATATGTAAAAACAAACATTGTTTAAGTTATAATCAGGGGTATTTCATGCCAAGGAGGCAGAAAAAGTACAAAAAAATCTCCTGAAGTAACACTAGCTGTGTTTGGTTAAAGATGACACATTCTGTGGTAACTTTACTACCAAACGTGTTAAAATACAGAATACGATACGTAACGAGTGCGGAAACCGTTTACATGCAAACAGGAATGAGGTCCGAGGATAAAAAGTGCTAAATAATATGAATAGAAAAGGGAAAAGGGTAAAAAGTTAAAAAATAAACTGTCGTGAGGATCATCTATGTAAGGCCAACACGAGACAGAAACAAAGCAAAAGTGCTTTAATGGCGGTCTTGCCGCTCGGTGGCGCACCCCAGAGTTTCCATTTGGCAGTGAAACTCCTTCACACTCATCAATCACTCTCCGCTCTGGACGCACAACATCGAACAGCGGACCGCTGAGAAAACTAAACAAACAAGTTCAACTAAACTCAGTAACACTTTCGTTCTGGACACTCTTAAAAATAAAGGATCCCAAACAGTTCTGAGCTTTAGTACGCTTCTTTAAACTCCTTTGTCTCATCTAAAACAGCATAAGGTCAGAGCCTCAAATAATCATCAATAACAAGCAGCAAAACCCACCATATGTCGCCCCCTCTGGTGGAAACTAGATCTACATTAAACTAACTTAACAGTAAAATAGAAAATAATAGTTTGGCTCATTTCATCCTGATTTATCAGTTTGCTCAAAAAAATAATTTTTTGTCATTTATTTTTAAGAGTGTATTTTTTGAATACTGTGGACTTAGTTTTAGAAAAATCAGAACATCGAGATGAGGCTGGACATTGCACGTACACACACTAATGCGAAGGTCAGCGAGTGTATCTACTGCTGTAGGGTGAATGCGGCCCAGGAGGACATGAAAAAGTTCTCGAGCACAGAACTTCACACCACAGGAGCTACAGAGCGAGGAGGTCACGACACTGTCACATGGACCGCGTTAAAGCCATGAGTTTTTTTTTTAAAGTCTATTTACGTCTAGGAAGTAGAAAAATCGCGCAAAAGTTTATGCTACACTCTCAGCTCGTCGCTCATCTTTCAGATCCGCATCTTCGTTTAGTCCTTAAGACAAAATGTGATACAAATAAAAAAGTCTGTAACATCGATCCGGTTTAAGACATTGAAAAATGATTTCTGGAAAAATTAAAGTACACCTTGAACGTTCTACCTTCCAAATTCACCACTACTGTACAACTGTAAGTTAGTTTTTTGTTTTTTTTTTTGCACGGGACGGACAGTGACCACGTTTTGGCAAAATCACTGAAAAGAACAAGACACTGTATTTACAAATAACCCAGTGGAAGCAACAAAAATCTTGAAAGAAACAGTCCTAACCATAGCAACCCAAATAAAAACAAGCTAGTCGATGTCCATATTGGCACAGTCCTAACGATGGCAGTGATGGGACGAAAGAGCACAGAGGACCCAGAGAACTGGAAGAAAGTTCCGGAAAGCTGGTAGAATACTGAGGGAACCTCATCATAGCGCCCCGCCCCCCCCAAAAAAAGAATGAAGTGCTGCAATCTTCTAATGTCTCCCAATTTCCTTTGTCCCGCGCAAAAAGGGTGAACCTGATGGAGGGGGGAAAAAAGAAGAAGAAAAAAAGGCCAAGCAGTGGAGTGGGCTCATCATTTCAGGGCACGTATACAACATTAATAATAGTGATATCAAACTCACTAATACAGATGAACAATACTGTACACTGTGAGCGGATGTAAACATAGTCATAAATATATTAATAATGATATATATATCTTACAAATCACAAACACGTGGGTATGAAGTGGCAGCGCAGACCTGAACTCCAGCCATCCGCTTGCTGCTTCTCTTTTGTTTTTTTTATATTATTATTATTTTGTTTGGGGTTTTTTTTTGTCTTATTTTGTCTTTTTTTAAGTACCACCGATAGCTGATATTTGAATATGTGCTGAACTCCCTCCACCTCATAGGAATCCTTTCTATTTACATGAGGTACAGAAAAACAAGTCCTTGTGTGTTTCCGTTTGTTTTTGTTTCTGGAGTGTATTTGCAGGTAAAGTGAGGGTTGGTTTTGATTTGTCCCTCGTGTCTGGAGGAGTGAAGAGACTATTAAAAAAATCAACACGCCACCACCATTGGCCTGGAATGGATACAGGTAACACTTGTACGGATGCTTTGGGATGCAGCAGCGCCCCCTTCAGTTTCAGTCCCACTGTCAGTCACTCGCCCACGTCCTCCCCCTCTGCCATTCCACCTCCCTCGTTTTGTCCTCTTCCTCCTCCTCTTGCCCCTCCCTTTTCCGGCCCTGCCTCCTCCTCCACCTCTTCCTCCTCCTCCTCTCCAGGCTCCAGTGGCTCCTGCTTCACTCTTGTCTGGCCGGTCTGGGCGGGGTCATGTTTGGAGCAGCAGGGCCGGCCATCCCGAACTGAAAGTGCCAACTGTCCACCCTCATGCTCACGGCAGAAAGAGGCGGGGCAGAAGTGGCAGAATGTTGAGGCGGGGCGCTGGCATACACTGCACTGGTGCCATGGGCACTCCCAGCGGCCTGGAAACACATTTACACACACATCAATATGTAATAGGCTATTTAAGCCAATAATGAATTTAAAAATCATATTTTATTAATCATCTTTGATTACTTTTGCCAACACAATTACAAAGTGAACTTGAATTTCTTAAAAGGTGGTTTAGAAAATAAAATAGCATCTTCTTCGGCAATCTATTATTAGACCATTTTTATGGGAAAAAATATTGAATTTTATAGTGAAAGTGTGTGAAATTGCTATGGTGTATGTGGGTGTTTGTGCATATGGTAGAAGTGTGTGTACAGTACAGGGGTTTGCTGTGGTAGAGGTTGTTGTTAGTGGTGTGTATGTGGTAGTGCTGTACCGTGCGGGGGTTTGCTGAGGTTCAGGCAGAGCAGGTGATAGGCTTTAGGACAGTCTTTCCTGTCGCACATGACGAGCTCCCCGCCCTCCCCGCAGCAGTAACACTGATACTCATGGGTCTGGCGGCTCTCCGGCTTCAGCTTCCGCTTCTTAGCCTTCAACTTGGAGTTCTTCACCTTCTCTTCCTTTTCCATCACCACTGCGCTCTACACACCAGAAGCAGAATAGTATGTAGCAAAATAGACTCATCCGCCACACCCCTTGTTCTCGTGCTGGGCTGTTTATATTTAGGAGCCGTGGTTAGCAAACCAATCAGACGCCTGAACGGAATGAGCCTCCGCTGCTCAGCGTCCGATACCCACACCCAAACATAAACAACCCAGCACAAGGATGAGGGACGTCACAGTCGCCTGTACTCAGAGGCATGAGGTTTGAAAGTAGCCAATCCGACAACGTTATTTCTCCTTGCTGCTGATTGGCTGCTACCCTGACACATCTGTGGCAGCTGCAGCCCAGAATTTCCCCTGTGGAGCAGGTTCTTCTTCGTTTTTCGTATTTTTATTACTGTATATTAAATTCATTTATTACTGCATTTACCCTGCTTATACCAAAGAAAACGACAGCGGATACCAAAGAAAATGCGTGTGCATGAATACAGTACAGTTTATACAGGAGCAACATCAGCATTTTACATTCTAGCACTGCAGAAGTTCGGTGTGAACTGTACAGTAAGGATATGAGTTTACCTTTACATTGTCCTTAAGGGTAATGTATTAAACTGAGTCTAAAATGAAATTAAAGTGTTCTGGGAGCATATTTGGGGGAATATTAAAAATATAAAAAAATAGGCCTTTTACACTTTTTGTTTTACGACATCACTACATCTAGTTTTTTTCACTATATGTGTATCCTCTTGGAACGTAACACCAGTAGAACACGCAGCTAAATGAAGAGACAAAAGAGGAGCTGGCTTTATATCCCACTGTAAGCAAAACTTGAACAAACTTTGTTTGGCCATAAAATAAACGTTAGTGTGTCTCTAAACTAAGTTTTTATAGCAAACACGCAACTACACTTTGTGTTATCTTATTCTCTATTCTCTTTTTTGCTTTTTTGCACACACTTTCTCTGTTCTGTGAACACTTACAATAATAGATAAATCATTTCAAATTACTGAAAATAAATGAAAATAATTATGACCACAGAGAACTTAATCAGATGTTACTATGAATCATCACTACACAAAGTGCTGCTGGAGTTGTGTGTCATAAAAGTGAAAACAGACACACGTTCCCACATGCTCATACCTTGGGTCGAACTCCCAGGAATCCGCTGCAGTTCTCGGCCCCACAGTGACACGACGTCCTCCCGTTCCCCAGACAGTCCAGGTTATAGTTAAACGTCAACTCAGTGTCTGCAGAATACACACAAGACATATTTTCTGATCATTATGGATATGAAATGAAATGATGTCCTTTTCCTGACACTCTGGATAGTATTCTTAGGCTGGATAGTATTTTTAACCTAAAAAGAGAATAAAAGTCCTTTTCTGGTTAATTTCAATAATTATTGAGGCCTTTTTGATTCTGAACAATATTAAAGAGTTTAAGTTTTTTGGAATGAATGATAAAATATGAATATCTATGGCTTTTATTACTAACTGAAAGAATTACAGAATGATTTGTTATAAATTAAAAAATTTCAATATAAATGATAAAATATCATTTTATAAATGATAAAATATAAATTTGACACTGAACCTAGTGTTCAAAAGCAGCAACTTATCAAAGTTCATGCCTTCGATAAGTAATAGATTGAACAGTATAAAAATTAAACAAAAATAAAAATAAAAATATAATAAAAATAAACTATTAGAATTAGAACTATTAGAACCGCAGAATGGTCAATGTCGGACCTGCTGCAATGTCACAAAGCGTGAAGAGTCCGATGCGAATGTCTCCATTCACTGTCCACTTTTGCGTCTCACAGTTTGGGCTGCAGCTGTGGTTCATGAAGCGAGAAAGGTTTCCTTTGGGTCCAGCATCAATCACACGGTCCTGGAAAAAAGAACAGAACAGGCTGAATGTTCCCATTTTAATCATTTATATATATATATATATATACTGCACACAAAAATTAAAGGAACACTTTAAAGAAACACATTAGATACATCAGATCTCAATATGAAGTTGGCCCACAGAGGGCTCAATTGTGTAGACACCCTAAAATCAGAGTGAAATGAAGATGTGGCAGGCTAGTCAATTTTTTC
>JBBPDH010000034.1:290814-305327 GCA_037974565.1 Clupeocharax schoutedeni
CGTGCACCCGTCAGAAACTCTCCACTGTGATTCTTTTGACCGCCAAGGGCTGCAACACATGTTTTTATTAAGTACTCGGTATCGGTATCGGCGAGTACTGAAATGAAAGTACTCGTACTCGTACTCGTTTTCCAAAAAAGTGGTATCGGTGCATCCCTAGTTGGAACATTTTTAAGAAGACTGGCATTCGGTTCTCAGGCATGGTGAGGCAGTGAGCGCGAATTGGAAGGCAGCTGAGGATTACTTCAAAACTTTTGCCAGAATTATAGCAGCCAAAATCAACTGAACTTCAAGGCAAATGTTGTACATTATATTTAATAAAAACAGTTTATTGCAGTATATTCTAGTGTATTATTTTGTATACAAGATTTGTTATGCACATTTGTATTTTCAGCCCAAGTAGATCAAGGAGGTATTCCAGAAAACACGTTATGCTACATAACTGGGTAAGTTCAAGGGTAAGTTAGAGCAGAACTTACCCGGTTATGTAGCATAACCTGCCTTCTGGAATACCCCCCAGGTTTTATTCCCCGTGAGCCAAGTCACATTCAAGGAAAAGGAAAGGAAGCATTTTCCACCATAGTTTTGTGCTTTGGACGCATTTTCAACAAGGCAGCATGACAGAATACCCTGCTTCACAGAAGCATTTCTCAGTATTCGAACCTATATATATATATATATCTAGGCGCTTCTCATTTAAACAAAATATATTTTTCTACATTTACATATTAAATGTCATATGCCATGATTTAAATTCAGTAAATAAACAGTAACTGTGCCTTAGATAGTAAGATAATGAGGTCGTGAACCTATTTACACTTTTAGAACACAAACAAACCAGAGACGCCCAAACCTAGACTAAAGGATTAGGAAAGGATTAAATATGAATTTAAATATAGTATTAAAACAGCTGATTGTCAAGCAGTTACCAGATAATAAACTATACACATGTACAGTTATTATATTGTACAGTTTTTTATGAAGCTATTCAAAATTAATCAGTTTAATAACTGCTGAAATACCTTCGTGAGGGTCAGCATGTAAAAGTTGGTCACATGATTCTTGTTGGCATGGCTTATTCGCTGACGGCACTCCTCCAGGTCGATCAATTCTCCAACATACTCCATCACATAATCACCCTTTAAACACACACACGGACACAATGATTATTTATTCAAATAAGTCTCCATTCAATTACTAACAGACATCAAAACGACGTTAGTCTGATAAATCCGCTTTGGTCATAGGGCTGCACAACACTGATACACATTTTCTTATTCAGCCTACACCAGTCGAGCCCCACTCATTTATGCTGAGGTTCTAATGAGTATTTCAGCCCTATTTTACATATATCAGTCTTCAGGCGTGGAAACAGAAACAACCTGTTTAATTCTAAGGGGAAAACAAAGGCTGGAAAATGGCCATGTATGAATGTCATTAAATATATATATAAAAAAAGATTAATGAGAAGAAAAAATAGCCTTTTAAAAACCCTTTGGTGACTATTTAATGGTTAAAGACTGGCTAAAATAATTAGACTTTTGTGGGACTACATGAAAACCTTGATTCATCAGAACACTCACCTGAAGCTGTGATTGGTCATCCTGTCAGAAAAACTGTGATTGGTTAGAGGCTCTGTTACATACTGCAGCCTTCTCTTAAATCAGTATTCCAGAGATCAATATTACGATTAAGAGATGATGCATCATGTAGCCCTATTTGGCCGTAAGTAAAAATAAAAGGTATCTAAACATTCAACCACATTTAAATGTTATATACATGCTAAACAATCGCAGTGTATAGTCCAGATCCTAGTTAACAAATGAACCCTCGGGTTTTATGGGATAATATCCTGATAGATGCAGAAGAACCACAGCAATTGGGTCACCAGGTCGAGTGTTAATATTAGAGAAAATCTAAACTTATTTCCAAAGTGCTCTGTAACATCCATATGACTGCTGTGATAAACGGTAATACACTACAGGAAGTTTAATTCTGAATAACCACTCCTGACTGACCTTCTTCAGGTCTTGTTTGGATTTGAGGCCCCAGCCTCGGGCACTGGTTTTGATGACCTCAGTGTCGGCGTAGACACGCTTGGAGAAGCTCTGGTTGAGACAGCGGTCTCCTGCAGGACACACCTGCGGATGGCACTCATACTGTAGCATACGGTTCAGGCACTGTGAGTCCTGACCACACGGACGTTCCTCTGTCGCCCGGCAGTTACAGCGAGGAATTTCTGAAAGATCAGCCACATGCACCTGCACCTTCCCCACCGGCTTGTTGGACTGCGGACAGACAAAAACAACAACAATAATAATAATAATAATTAGTTGCACACATACATGGCTACAAGTTCTTGTATGGGGAAGTGTGTGCACACAGCACATGGCATGAGACTGTTCTCTTTAATCCATTCAGTGTGTGGGCAATGTGTGGGTACAAAACCTGCAGTGCAGGGTGTGGGTAGAGTACCTGCAGCACCCAGGCAACAGTGTGCAGGGTCAGTGCCTGCAGTGTGCGGGGCCAGTGCCTGCAGTGTGCGGGGCCAGTGCCTGCAGCACCCAGTAAGCAGTGTGTCGAGACCAGTGCATGGGAACAGTCCCTTGCACAATAGCATCTCACTAGTGGGACTGGCAGTCCATTGATTCAAACCCATAACCTTCCGATTGCATGGGCAATTCTCTAACCACCAGGACAGTGTGTGTTATACAGGTAGGGGTGTGTTGTACCTTGATAAGTTTGTAGGGTGGGGGCTTGCGGGAGTTTCGCTCCTGTTCTAATGCCTCTTTCGTCTCACGCTGAGCTTTCAGCTCATGGAATCTCCGGGCCGCCTCCTCAAGAGCTACACACAAAGAGGATCAGAACATAAAGTATCTCAAAGCTCATCAAACATTTGTGTGAACCAATATAAACTGTGCTTCTTTATTGTGTTTGGGTGCTGAAACAGCACTCTGATTTGTGAAAACAGATGTTGTTGTGGTTAACTGTAATTTATACCAAATTTGTTTTGTTTCACTATCCAAACTCTCTAATCCAATATACTCAATAAGCCTGCAATGTACTGTAGATTATTGACACATTACTGAAAACAGAATAATAGACAACAGTAATTAGCTGCAGCCCCTAGAGGTGAAATAGAGATGCTCTTATGTCTTCTCTCCTCCGTACCTTTCTTGAAGGTCTTGTTGATGCCGACCTGCCCCTCGGCGAAGTTTTTGTCGCTCTCCACATAGGGGAACACACGGCCCTGGTGGATCCAGTAATAGTCATGAGACCCAAAGAAGAAAACAGGGAAATCACCAATGTCATGTTTCAAACTCTGGATGTTGGATGGAACCAGGCGAGGATTACAGATCTCAGCAGGCCACCACCTACACACAGTGAGACACACACAAATTTAACCATGAATACAATTTTAGTATGTTTATGGTAGTTGCTCACAAAAACAATAATAAAATTAAAGATAATAATTCACATATACTTTAATACATTTAATATACTTGTCACTACACGACATGTAAACCTTTATAGCAAAAAATGTGTGCTGTTCATTTAAATTAATTAATCAGCTTGTAATTAATTGAATAATTGTATTTAATCGTTTGACTCTCGTAATGAATACATTTAACATTCTTGGAATGTTTACATGTCTGTATTAGCAATAAAAACTAGCACTAATAAGAAAAAACAATAATAACTATTGTTAGCACCATGAACACGTTCCAAGAATATGATATGCATCAATATTTATGTGAATTATTATTCGTACCAAAAACTATTATTATTAACAGCCCTATGAGTGGCCACAGATTTAAGTGTGTTTGTAAGTGTGCTGAGCTGAGTGTTTACCTGTAGTTGCCAAGTTTGACCCACACAATCTGTTTGTAATGAGGTTTCTTTCCCGCTCTGCACTCGCTGCACAACCAGACTCCTTCCGGCATCTCAATGTTCAGGCATGAAGGGTGAAACGAGGCAGGACAGGCCTCACAGCACAGGAGCCTTCCTCCTACACACACACACACACACACACACACACACACACACACACACACACACACACAAACGAAACACATACACAAAGGGGCACTCCTTGTTACTGCGTGCCAGTCAACAAACAAACGCTAGAGGGCACTATTTTTCAAATCTCACCCAACAGCATGTCTGTCTGGAACAGTGACAGAATAAACGCAGTGGTGGAAACGGATATGAATTAAGACACAAATACTCTGCCTGATGCCTGAGACGTTGTTCTACCACAGTTTTGAGAAGCTCCTGGTCCTAAAACTAAACCCATTCATGAAGGAGGGACACATGCAGGGTGTCATGAGTAAAATTAGTCCCCAAAGGAATGTGATTCAGTTCAGATTCTACTGTTTTACCATCCATTTAAACACTCAAGACATGTGGAGCTTCACTGGGGTCCACAGTATTGGAGACAGAGTCTCTACAAGGAACCAGTTCACACCAAACACTCTGTTTACACTAAAATTAGTGGAATTCTCCTCAGTGCTCTAAAGATGAACTGATACGTATAGTTTAGGTCATTTGTGGAGAATGTTTTAGTCCCTCAACTTTGAAACCTTCTGCTTCCTGAGGCTGAGGAACCTGCCCTGAATTTCCCGGTGTTATTCACACGTGAGGAGGAGAGAGGATATTCTGGATGGTTCCTACATGCATGCTTTAGGGTGAGGTTTGAGGTATATAAAATGTGCTTCTAAAAACCTCTGAGCTTTAGTGGCATTTGATTTGCAGCAGCAGAGAATAGATAAGACACAGACTGACAAAAACACCCAGACTAACAGCAAAGGCAACAAAAAGGCATTATTTTGGATATTTTGGATGGCAGAAAATCAGTTCTCAATTAGTACAAGAGCGTGATTACAATATGTATTAGGGGGGCATGTCCCTCATGACCCCCCAGGATCTACCAATATAAAATATATAAACAAAAATCAAATTTGCCACAACAGGCAACCACACCCTGCTGTTCCGAACAGAAATAAAGAAGCAATCACGCATTCTACTTAAACATACTCATAATCACAACTAAACATTACTATTACTGATAGCCCTAGTATCACAGTGCAGCCCAACACAGTGTGTGGTGTGTCAGAGAACGGTGTGGAGTTTGTCTAAACACAGTGTGTGGTTTGTCTGAACAGTATGCGGTTTAAACAGCGTGTGGTTAGTCTGAACACAATGTGTTTGTTTTAACCCCAACAGAAATATTTGTCTGTGGATTTGATCAATATAATTGCTGCACTGCATCTTTTTAATTATTTATATTACATAAATAATTGTTCTAAATTATTACACATAAGTGTTCTAAAGTTTAAACTGAAAGTACGACGAATTACACAGTCCATCACTGTGTCTGTCAAAGATTTTGTTAAGTTTTACTAAAACAATAACTAATTCAACTAACTGTCACATACAGTAACACAGTTTGTGTTAGAGCATATGTTAGGAGACTACGGTAATGGGACCTAAATTGTTTTACCTGCACAGGTTTTAGTAAAAGTACATTTTTTTAAAAAAATGGCATTAAGACAGTTTTCCTTATTTGTGGGGGTTTGGGTGTTGCACTCCCCAGTGGTCTCCACGGATACAGTCTTGAAAGAGGACATAAACGAGATGTCGCCAGCAGGCTGCCATCCAAAATACGCTGGGATTTTGGGGTTTAGAAGGATGTGCTCAAGCAAACACGAGGTGATCTGCAGCAAGCCCACAGCCGAGCAGCTCTAGGACTCAAAATAACTGCCTGCGTGTAAAAATAAGCGGCCTCACGCTCTCACCTGGTGCAATGTGTGTGTGAATATACTGAGCTGCCAGTTATGTTCACCCACCTTGTGTTTCCAGTCACTGGCCACTTTATTAGAAACACACTCTGTGCTTCCAATCACTGGCCACTTTATTAGAAACACACTCTGTTCTTCCAATCACTGGCCACTTTATTAGAAACACTGTCCTTCCAGTCAGTGCCCACTTTATTAGAAACACCAGAATGGAACAAGATTCAGCTTTCTGATACGATGAGCGCATCTACAAGGCGGTGGGCATAATAAAATGTGCACTGTAAATGTTTACAGAAGCTGCTGTCAGATGACGAGGTGAGTTATTTCAAGTCCATTTGCATTAGTAGCTGCAAAATCATGGGAAACTCTACTTGAAAGTAAACAAAACAAAAGAGGGTGCCAAATCAAAAACAAAGAAAGCACACAAACGACAAAACACTAAAAACACCAAGAAAATGTGATGTTACCTTTTCCGATATTCTTTTTGGTAGCTGACGAAGAAGAAGGAATCATAGGTAATTTCATCAACTCAGCACGATTTGACTCAGTCAGAAGGTAGTGAGACTTAAAGGTATAAGAACTTAAAACGGTGTCAGTGTGGTCGTGCACTAAGAGCCCTACACGAGACAAACAGGAGAATCCATGAGCAATCACACACTACCCACGATCCCCGGGAAAACACACACACACACATATACACACAGACTCACACTGTTAAAGAAGAGGTACGAGTCCTGGAAAGAGAAAACAGTGATGATTGGGGGTGGTGAGTGTTGGTCTGGGAGTTTCATGATGATTCACATTTGTAAAACATACTCAAGAGTTTGTTTTAAGCTCAAAATAGTATTAAAAAAATGAATGTGCACCGATTCCCATGCCAACACACCCCGCCATCAGGACCACAGACAACACAGAACCGTCAACACTCATCTTCTACTCATCATTAGGTCTAATCTAATTAATTAACCAATCAGAGGAGAGCACTGTTGTGTGTGGGTACAAGAGGCCGAAGGTGCGATCAGTGACTTTAGCGTGTTTAGCCGCACTGTCCTGTAAAGGTGGGCGATATTGCACAAATTTAACATCACAATACATATTCAGCTTTTCTGAACATCATCAGGAGTTAAAATGGACTGAGAAGTGGTTTTTAGATTTTAAAAAACTGCATCCTTCCTTCTTATAACAGCTACATTATTAGCCATCTTCTGCTGCATCTTATTCTCAGCATTTAACTGCTTTAAAACCTGGTGAATTAAACAAACCTAAAGGTGATTGCACATGTTGCAGTAAATCACTGTACCTAATGTGAAAATGTCACTGTGATGTTATATCTGTGCCATATCTGCCATATATCTGAATGTATCTTCCATACATCTCTATTCAGCTCCATATATCTGCCATATATCCCATATCTCTCTTTATATCCTCCATATATCTACTTACACCTACCATGTACCTTTGTATATCAACCATATATATCTCCTGCCATATATCTTGAAAGCTCCTAAATGACTAGCGGATAAGGGTCGGATAAACAAGTCCTGCGTGACTCAGAGTCGGCGAAGATCTCACCGTCACTGATGACACCTTCAGAGCCGCACAGACACACACGGGAGGACAGGGACAGTTTCGCTGGGAGAGGAATTGTCTGTTTGGGTCCACTTTAACCTCGTTCAGGTGCCAATGGTCACAGACAGAGAAAATTTAGAGGTTATTGAGAAACTGACATGGTCCGGTGCTTTACGGACACAAAGAACATCTAAAAGGAGGAGAGATTAGATGAAAAGAGGAAAGAAAGGATTAGAAACTGCATTCAAACAAGTGTCCCTACAGCAAGATAAGGACAAAGACAACGCCGAGTTATCTGTACAGTATTAAAAGGCAACAGACTGTGTGTGTATGTGCCTGTGCTATGTTAACATGCTCCCCATGTGTTTGGCTATGAAGGAAGCACATGTGAACATGGAGGGAGTAATTTTTTGCTCAGTGCTCACTGTTTGAAAGGTGAAGGGATCTGGCTCACCTCGGGCGCAAATGAAACACCAGCCTACGTTTACAGGCGAGCAGAGGTGGCCGTTCCGGCGGGTGCTAGAATGGTTGCTGCAGATGATGACATGGGGCGTGAGGACCACACTGCCTGCTGCGATGCAGCCATCGCCAGTGTGATACGCCACAGGGCAGCGGATACAACGCATCATCCGGCCTGAAAACACACACCACATCTCTTTAACACTCATATGCATGACAGCTTACATTTTAACTGTCACTACAAACACCTGCCATTTATTATTCTCTGTCCAGCTGCTGCAGTTATGTACTGTTGTTTTACCTGCATTTTGCATTTTTGCAAACCTACTGACTCCACTGCTAGGGTACAGTATCTGCCATGATATTATATCAATTTAACTATCAATTGAATCAATATCATTGGAGGGAGGGAGGGAGAGCAATTATACCAAGTGATGGAAATGAGGGAGGACCACCTTACCCACTGAGAGAAAAAGGGGACAGTTATACTGAGTGATGCGGGAGAGACAGGACCACTAGAGAGTCCAGCTCGGTTTGAGTTATTAGGGTTATATAACCCTAAAAGTTCCAGTAACTGTTTTCTGATCTTTTGTGACAGACCTTTGTTGGCCTTGTGCAGGTCCCTCTCCAGACAACAGGTGGCGCAGCTGTGCTGAGGGCAGCGCAGGCCCCTGGGCTCAGCCGCACTGCCTGGGTATTTACGGGCACATGTCTCATGGTAGTAGCGACCACATCCGTTCACCGAACAGCGCTTTATATCTCCCTCTGCAACCTTACAGGAGAAACATGGGTGGGAACCTGAGGGCGTAGCAGTAACAAAAGAGAGAAAGAGAGAAAGAGAGAGAGAGAGAGAGAGAAGAGAAAGAAAGAGGGGGAGTGAAAATAAAGAGTGAAGAAGAGTGAGAAGTGCAGACAAATTCAGTCTTCATATGTATATATGTGTGGGTTGTGCGTATGCACACAGAATGTATAGGATTTCTTTTAATTGTTTATTTGGTAGGTTTGGGCAGTCAAATCTGTCAAATCTGATTCATTCTTCTGGCAGATACTCTGTATAAAAAGTAAGTAAAACTAAAAAAATAAAAAATAAAAATGATATTAGTTGTTCTGACCTGTCCTGCACTCAGTGCAGATGGTCTCTCCCTCCGTCCCCCCAGCAGAGACCAGACACTTGGGGTGAAACAGTCTGTTACAGTCTCCCTCACAGCTCAGCAGGGAATCCCCAAACGTCTCACATACCTGCACGCGCACACACAGAGAGAACAGTTCAGTCAGTACAAAACACATACACACACCCTCTTAGCACTGATCCAGATCTTCCATCTCCCTGCTGCAGTGATGCAAGATCACAGCCAAAACTCCATGATGAATTTTCCATAAACACATGTGCTTCAGGTCCCACATTAAACCTGAGACCCTCATATGCCGACCATCATTCTGATTTACATTTAAACTACTATCATTTTACTTTTTATTGGTTAAGTTTCATTTACACAGCCCATTATCACAAACAGATGATTCATGCTCCTTAACAGGGTTAAAATAAGCATAGAAAAGAGGAGAAAGAAATAAAAGTAACCATAAAATTCAGACAAAATAAAAGTAACAAGTAAGCTAGATAAGAAACAATATAGGTATACAATAAGTAAAAGGGTTATTTTAATAAATATAAATATACGTGAAAAGGTTTATTTTTAATTGATTGAATTTAAATACTGAATACTTCTTAGTTCCTTTGGTAATGGCAGGCAGTTGCTGATATGGTGTTTCAAGCATTTGCGATAATGTATTACCTGTTAAATTCCTAGATGGGCTCTGTGGTGTTTCAGGAAATTGCTAAGCTGCTCATATGGTGTTCCAAGTGGTTGTTAGGTCTATACTATTGCTATGGCATTGGCAAGAGATTGTTCTGATATTTTAGATGGTTGGTATGGAGAGGATAAGGTATCCAAGAAGGTTATTTGGGTGCTTTAAGGCAGTTTATATGGCACCTTAGGATACTGTTAGGCTGTTCCCAAGCTTTTTGTGTGTTATTTCAAGTGGCTACAAGAGGGTTGCTGCTCTTTTTTTAATTAGGTGTTCCAGCTGGTTGCCACATTAATATTACATTTAAATTATGTATTAACAGTTGTAGCTTTTCAGTTTGTGTTAATGTCAAACGTGCAAAAACATTTTTCTCTTTGACAAGACAATACACACAATAACTGTACGTTAATGTATTTCCTATTAAAAACTGTATGTTGAAGCTAAAAGTGAAAAATAATACAATTTTAGAGCTGCACAGTATGGACAAAATATCAGTTTTGCAGAATTACTGCCATTTATAGTGACTGTGATTCCTTTCAACATATTAAAGGCCAACAAAAACAGCCCACTTTCAAATCATAGATTTTTTTGTGGCGTTAAAAAACCAACACACAAACAGTTCTCCATTTTCAGGCAACACAGTTTAGCCCTGCCAATCCATGTATCGATTTGCCACAAAATTTTGCTGGGTTACATGAACACCCAGTAACACAACTCATGGGGGTGTTACTGGTCAGTAACACTGTGATTGGTTAGAAGATTTTTGTGATACAGAGACAGATACTGCAATAATAATTAGACGATATATTGGCCAGGCCAAATATAATATAAATTTGTAGTAGTTTTGATCACTGCCAGCAATTACAATGACTTCAGATGATTGAGAATGTTGATGCTGGCTCGGGCAGAGAGTCACTTTATTTCGGTTTTGTGTTGGTTTACACGGTAAAGGCGACTCACCTGACACACTATGTCCTTCTTGGAGGAACTGCTGCCCTGCCGGGACACATTGGAGTCGACTGACTGAGCATCAGAACCATCAGCATCAACTGTGGCAGGACTGTCAGAGCGCTTTCCAAACCCACC
Organism: Clupeocharax schoutedeni; assembly: GCA_037974565.1. Taxonomy (NCBI): domain Eukaryota; kingdom Metazoa; phylum Chordata; class Actinopteri; order Characiformes; family Alestidae; genus Clupeocharax; species Clupeocharax schoutedeni. The sequence goes on from JBBPDH010000034.1 coordinate 301,533, forward strand.
CTGTACACACAAAGAAAAATATTACAGTACTAACTTACAACATGCATTTCCATGACGAAATGTGAAGTGTGAAATTTTAATTGCTACAAAATCTGTATACTCACGCACTACACCAGTTACTAAAGAATTTTTATTGTTGGACTGTGTTGGCCAAAATTCAACACAGGCTCTTGTGTTGAATTAAAATAATACTAATAAAAATTAAGAATAAGTAAAACAGTTAAAATTGGTGATATTAATGAAGTTCTAATGAAATTAATATCTAGAATGAAGTGCAGGTGAGTGCAGATGAGTGCAGACAGGTGGGTTTGGACAGGTGGGTACAGGTGGGTGTGTTTTACCTGCGGGTCACTGAGTCCTCTGGAGTCGGAGTCGGACGTGTCTCTGTAAAGAGAACTGGCCATTTCCACGTCTGTTGAAGCTCGGCTGCGCTTCTTCAACGGTTTACACGAGTCTGAAATCTCACTTGCCCCTGCAGATTTGTAACAGCATCATAAAACGCATCCACACACACAGGTAAATCAAAATCACAATACACAGAAACTACCAGCGGTCAGAACAGGTGAGACCAGAGGAGACATTCACCTTTCTGAGATCCCGTTTTAAAGTCCATCTGAGGAGCAGCTTCTGCCTGTAAAATAACAAAGAAACTCAATCAAAAACACCTGAATCTCTGTTCAACAATCACACACGCGCACATGGGCGCACACACTCACTCAGTCAGACAACGACACACATGCAGCTGTCAACTGAAACACACATAAATGAATGTATGTATAGAAGTAAAATATGGTTTATTATGTAGAGCATTATCTTACTGCTGGTGATGCTGCAGTGTTTGGCCTGTGTTCTTTTACTCTACCTGTTCTTTCTTCAATTTCTTCTTAGGAACAGGTTCAACACTCTTTTCTGATTCTGAGCGGCTCCGCACACACCTGCGCTGCTGCTTCCTCTCCATGGTTTCTACCACACACACACACACACACACACACACACACACACACATATTAACATGCAAGTACCCAGACTAGAACAGCTGAGGCCTGAGGTGAATTAACCATTTTGTGTGTTTGTGAGTGATGCACAGTGGACACACCCACATTCAGGTGAGTTTTGGGGTTTTATTTTGGTCAACAGCAACAACGTTCCATTGGAGAACCTTTATTTGAGCTTAACAGATCTGTGTAACAGAATCAGAGAATCATCAATCTAATCTGACCTCAGGTTCTTGTTCAGAGGTATGCACCTTTTTCTGTGTGTTCTCCGCTCTCTGGGTCGCTCCAGGCTGTGGGTGAAACTGCTCGCTCTTCCTCGCTGGAGCATGTTTCAGCCTCCGCTTTATCACTGGAGTCCTGGACACAGGAGGTCAGAAGTCAGATAAAACTGGCTGATGTGAAGACAGTGGGTTTGATGAAGCATCTCTAATATGTGAGTAAAGTACTGTGGGCCTCTGCGGAGGGAGAATAAACTCTGTTTGAGTCATAAATCTGATTTATTAAGAAAACCCGTTTTGTTTAATTAGCTGATGAAAGCCACAATTGAATGAGAAGCTACAACCGCAACTTCTACAACATATGATGCATGAGTAGTCGACTTAGGTGTTAGAATATATATTATATTCCATTAATATTTTATAGGACACAGACCTCTGGGGACTGGGCCTGTTCTCTCTCTCCCTCCTCTTTCTCCACCTGCTTGGGCAGAGGCTCCACCTTCACTTTGGGCAGCTGCCAGTCACATTTGATGATCTCCACATTCAGCTTCTTCATGGTGATCGAGAGAGGAAGCAGCTTCCGGGCAGCAGCGGTCCTCCATGGCGTCCGGACTGGAGGGGGGGATGGTTTCCGGGGAGAAGGCTGGGTTTCTGCAGGACTCCCGGGATCACCTAAGGACAAGAAGATCCTCCATTATTATACTGGCAGACTGACTGTGTTATGCATAACAATTAATTTAATACTGAGCAATAGGGCTACACAATATATTGTCTTTATCATTATCACGACATCAGTCTCAGCAATACTGATATCCCAAAAGGCTAAAATGGGCAAGTAAGCCTGTAACCAATCACAGGATTTCAGACAGAGTGATCAATCACAGCTCCAGGTGAGTTACTGGGTGTGAATCAAGGACTTCATGCAATTCAACAAAAGCGTAATTATTTTTATTTTTAATCATTATAGACCGTGACTCAAAAGACAGCATGGGGCTGAAATGCTCCTTGCAAACTGAATGAAATAAACTGCTGGTTGGGGCTATGCTGCTCTAGGCTGGACTTCACAAAAAACGATTTAAAAACAGGTTGCTTTTCCATCTTTATTTTGCATATATGAAATGTGTGGACATGCAGTGAATATTAAAAAGACAAACCAACTTTAAGCCTTTTCAACTCCAGAAAAGTGAAATGATAGGGGCCCCTTAATGCAGTAAAACTACAATACTGACACTATGTCCCTATTGTACAACGCTACTGAGAAAATAATCACGATTTTAGTTTTAGCCAATGTCACGCAGTAGTGAAAGAACAGAACCCTGGGTATGAAGGTGTGCTGACGGCAGTACCTGCGGGGCTGTGGTCCGGGTCCTCCTGGCTGGGAGAGCTATGCTCCTCAGCACTGGTGATGCTGCACTGACGTCGTGGCTGCTGACGGCGTGGCAACATTTCTTCTCTCATGCTACGGGAGCGTCGGGGCCGGCGTTCGATTTGGGCGGCCTTTTTGATCCGGGTCGGGGGGGAATGGGTGGATACTGGTTCTTCACCAGGCTGCTTGTCAATGTAGATGAAGGTGTAGTTTTCGTTGCGCTCTTCACGTGTCATCAGCAGGGCCGCCTCGGCGTGGCCAACACCCACCTCCCACTGAGCGCGTTCACGCTGAGACTGAGGCTTCAGCAGCTGGAGGAGCAGAGAAACACAGGTGTTACTGACAGATTAACAGTTTAACACTCAGACGTGAAATTCAGCTGGGGACCAGAGATTTTACAACAAGGAGTACCAGGAGTTTATGCTAGCTAACAGGGAAAAAGACATCAGACAGCAGGCGCACGTTAACGTTTTCCAAAACGCAACAAACTTACAATGTGAGTTTCAGACCCCTCCATGATTGCTAAGTGGGAGAACTTGCAAAATAGCAGGGTGTTCAAATACTTATGTTCCTCACTGTATGTGTGAATATGTACATGTATGCATATTAGTGCGGCACAATATATCGCAAATTTACCGTCATCGAGATATCAACATATGCAAAATACATATCGCGAAAAAATATACATATCACATTTATTGACTGAAAATCAGTAAATGGTGTTTTTCCAAAGCTCTTCACCCAGTGCCACAGAGAAGAGGACAAAAAAAAAGCACTGGCCCGTTTTCTTCATCTTCAGTGCTACTGTCACAGATTTATTTAAGATTTAAAATTATTTAAAAATATTTAGATTTTTTTTCCAACTACGTTTAATAGTTTTCTGGGAGGTATTAAATGCTCTGTTTAAGTAAATTCTTAAAAAAAAAAAAAAAAAATGTTGGAATGGAAAAATTGCATTTCATTTTTTTCTGCATAGACTAGTCAGCATCTGGAGTCTTTATTACCAGCAAATCCAAAGCAGAAAAACATTAACACTATACAGGCTAAGATTTTACTCACCTATAGTATGTGATATCGCCATTGCAACACTCAACAACATTATCGCATGTTTTCCTTATATCGTGCAGCCCTAATGCATATGTGTGTGTATGTGTGTGTGTGTGTGTGTGTGTGTGTGTGTGTGTGTGTGTGTGTGTGTGTGTGTGTGTGTGCGCGC
>JBBPDH010000034.1:305427-323681 GCA_037974565.1 Clupeocharax schoutedeni
TGTGGACAGGTGTCTTTTATACTGATAACGAGTTCAAACAGGTGCCATTAATACAGGTAACAAGTGGAGGACAGAGGCGCCTTTTACAGAAGTAGTTACAGGTCTGTGAGAGCCAGAAATCTTGCTTGTTGGTGACCAAATAATTATTTTCCGCCATAATTTGCAAAGAAATTCTTTAAAAATCAGACAAGGTGATTTTCTGGGTTTTTTTCCCCTCATTTTGTCTCTCATAGTTGAGGTATACCTATGGTGAAAATTACAGACCACTCATCTTTTTAAGTGAGAGAACTTGCACAATTGGTGGTTGACTAAATACTTTTTTGCCCCACTGTATGTTCCTCACTGTATACATACACAGGTGAATGTGTGTATTAATATTGAGTTGAATCAGATAAATATTTGTAGTTATTTACAGAACTAAAAGCTCCTCACTCTGCGCAAGGTATAAAAATAAAGGCTGACCTTCTGCCTCTCCGTTGGGTTGGTGGATTTGCGTAACGTTTCTGCTTGAAGTTCTTCAAACTGGCTCTCTCCCTTATACACCACTATTCTCTTCTCATGGATCCAAGCCCGCTCTGCCACACTGCCGAAGAACTGCACATGGTACTCCCTGTGACCTACACACACACACACACACACACACACACAAACATACACAAATATTTATATGTAGCTACAACCAAAAGGGCATCAACTCACGTTAACGATGGTTGAGAGAGAATGTTAAGGCACTACCTCTGGTGTTGATCCGTGTGTGGACCTTCAGCTGAGGGTCTGAAGACACCATGCAAGGCCACCAGGGATACGTCCCCACTTTCGCCCACACCAGGTCCCCGATCTCGTACTCCACACACACTCCTGTGCTCGTGATGACAGAGGGGAAGTGCTGCTCCACCTGTAAACACACACACACACACACACACACACACAGTAAGGAGGGAGGAAACTGCAACAGGAGGCTTCAATCAGAACCCACCCATCACAAACCCAACTTCAGAAAAAAAAGAACATAATTAAAGGTTTTGTGATTAAAGGTTACTGGCCCTGCTGCTGTTAGACTATGTGTGTGTGAGAGAGAGAGTAAAAAGACGTGGGTTGGAAGCACCTCCCAAACAGGGGAAATCAGGACTCATACTGGACAAGCATCTGGTTTGTGATCATACTTTTGAAATACTATTTGCCTCAAACATGACTGATCATTTTTTGTGATTAATAATGTCACAAATTCCCCCAATTTAATCATGTCCAGTCCCATCCACTGACCAGGATTTCCACCTTCACACAAACGCTGGGAGGGTGAAGGTGAGCAGGTGTTTCCTCTGAGACATGTGACACTCCAGTGCATCTTCAGACGCTGTCATTATGGCAACATACACCTTAAATGCTTGGAAGAGATGCTAACAGCAAACAAATGCTGAGCATAAAAGAAACTCTGATGAGCAAATAGAATCAGAGCTCTAAAAATGTTCAACAAATAAATCATGTTTATTTGGAACTCTAAAAGCCAAAATTCCACATATGGAGTGGAAGGGGTGTTTGGGTGTGAGAGTGAGTGGAACAGGTGACTGTAAGGGCGGGTGGAAGGAGTTTGTGTGCGTGCGTGCGTGGGCAGGCTGATGTAAACAGCGGAACACATGGTCAAATTATAAAAACAGTATCATTTTGCCTGTTTGTGCCAAAAAAAAAGAGATGAGACACATTGTTTACAGATTTACAAATATTAGAAATGAATAAGTAACGCAGAAACAGGAAAATTACTCAAGGTTCAGAATCATTAGTATCAGAATTTAAGGGCGTTTTCACACTTGGTCTGTTTCAGCCCTTAAAGCGAACTCAGCTCGTGTAGTCACCATTTTTGTTTATGTGAACACGCAAAATGAACACAGACACCTCTGAAACAAACCAAACTGAGACCACCTCCTGAGTTTGCTTTAAGTCTGTGGCACAGTTAGTTTAATTTGCGCATTATGAACTGAATTCCCTTTCCCTTGGTCCACTTTTTTACCAAGACCCTAAAGCTCCGGATCATCCAGTACTGCAGATTACGATACGTTTAAGTGAAAGAAAACCCACAAATCAGACTCTCTTGCTCCAACTGCAGCACACAGGCAGAAACAGCAGAAACGCAGCTGACGTCCCATCACAAAGCACGAGTTTGAGTCATTTCAGAACAAAGGTGTTAGAGTCACTCTTCATTGTGAATGTTCCTCCAAAATCTCATCTGCTCATATCAGACCCTCATTCAAATAATGATACCTTGTGCACAGTCCAGTCTCTGGATTTTCAATCCAGTCTCTGAATGTGACCAGTTTCAGAGGAATGTTTTTTTGTTTAAGCCACACAAAGAACTACGTATGAATCATTCAAGCAGAATGGTGGTGCCGAATTCTCAGTGGCTGGAACAACTTTATCTATGCTACTTGTATCTTTAGGTACTTTGCAGCCTCTTGCAATAAACAACTGTTCCCATTTCAAGACAGTTTGACAGGCAGAAAGTATTCAATATAATTTCATTATGCATTTTATGTATATTTTCTGACACTTGATAATACAGAAGACAGGAAAGATTCACTCGCGCCACATTTACTCTGATTTTTATTTACACTATGCTGCCATAAACTTGGTTAATGAGGCCAATTACATTAATAGCCATCTGTAATGAAACATGCTGTAAGTCTCCAATGAAGATTTCAAGATAATTAGACACACTGTGATATAACTGATCAAATAAATGAGAAACATGGGCATATTTTCCACCTCTTTAGTGCTTGCAAATAAATACATGACTAAACTGAATCTAACATATAGCAATATAACAATATAACAATATAACATTCAGACTATTTTGAATTATATATTTAATCATAGTTCATATATTTGTGATAATCATGACAGCAGCAGAACTGGTTCCAATGTATATAAATTATTTATTTTAAACACCTAACGAGTGAGAAGATGCACTGGTTAATTGTGGTTGTTGCTAGCTGGCGACTCGGGTGGCTATCCGGTTGCAAGGGTAATTGTCATGGTTGCCATAGGCAAATGCTAGCCATTAGTGTTTATTTACTTAATCATTTTACTTTAATAAAGTAGTTGGACATGATTCATCTTGTGTTGCAATAATGACATTAGTTTAATCAGGGTGTAAGTTTTGCATAATCAGAAAGTATTGAGGGTACAAATAAGGTGGGATAACTGCAATTAGCTTGTAATCAGGCTGTTAATTGTATTGCAATTGGGTTCTAATAAGGGAATAACTAGGGTGTAAGTATTTTGTAATAAAGGGGTAAACAAGCTGTATTTAGGGTCTTATCAGGGCAAGATCGGGCAATAAATAGGCTGGAAACAGGGTCCATTTAGGGTGCTCTCAGGCAGAAATGTGCTGTAATTAGACAGCAATTAAACTGTAATGAGGGTGTAATAAAGTATTTCAGGTGAAATCAAGCTGTAATCAGGGAGTCATTTTGAAACTGATATTGCTATGAGAAACAGATACCGAGATTTATATTAATACAGGAGGTCCTTCAGCTACAACAGTCTTGACATACACCGTTTCAAGTTTACAAAGCTCACTCCCACTCGGCTTACACCATTAGCCATGTACTTACAGACTATATGGATGAATAAGTTTGGTTGTGATCAGTGGAAGAATATGCTGTAATGCGGAGTATTTTTCTTTTTCTGTGGACAACTATGTTACTTAGGCTAGGGTGTGTTCCGACTTAAACCAAAATTCAGGTTACATCACTGTCAAAGGAACGGATCTGTGTCGTACAGGCCCCTCTGTACTGATATACTGATCTATTAAAATGTATCCATTACTTGCCCAGGAGAGGGGATCAGGATGGGTGCTGAGGGCCACAAACACTGAACAGAGGAAGAGAAGCAAAATCATTGTCTGCCTGTCAACCTGTCAGTAGATTAATTGAAAGCAATGGAAACAAATGTTTTACTGTGCCAGGCTATAAAGTCTCCAAAGACACAATGAGCCTAGATAAAGGAATTCCAACCTCACAGCATTCAGCACCACCAGTATACTGACCATCACCTGATCATCAAGGATCATCTACACCTGTTTCTTCTCTGGTCAAGGCCTCAAGTTAGGTGTGCTTTGTTCTGCTTGGATGATTCATACGTAGGTTACTGTGTGTCTTAACAAACATTCCTTTGAAACTGGTCAGGTTAAGGAGTCTTTGAAAGTTCTTCTGGGAGCCTGGAGAACTGTTCCTCATGACTACATTACAAAAACAATGAAGTCTGTATCTCTGGAAGCAACATATGAATAAAAGAGTGGGGTGACTTTGCAGTGCTATATATCTAAAATATGCATTGAGTCCTTCAGTAATAATAAGATTTAATCACCTTATGTTCCTTGGGTTCTGTTTTGGGGATTTTCAGGCAGGGAATGATCTGATGCTCCTGTGCTGGCTGGACCTCAGCAGGCTGGACAAGACCAGTTTGGTATAGCTTTTCCTGACCAACCTGACTGGGAAAGGCGGTGGCAGGTGGTGTATGCCGCCCACTTCTCTTTTTTCTCTTCTCCTTCTTCTGTTCGTGCCTCCTGTGGGACACTTGGCTGGCCTGGAACTCCTGCAGCAGGTCCCCACAAAGCGATGACTCGAAGAGCTCCCGGCCATTCTGGTACGTCTTTATGATCTTGATTTTGATCTCTGGCGAGCTCTTCTCTGACTTCTTCGGCGCCAGGGGGTTGGAGGAGGTGGTGGCATCGTGGATTGGCTGAGGGGGTGGCGGAGAGGTGGGCAGGAGGAGGGGAGGGGGAGGTGGAGGGTACACGGAAGAAAGGAGGTGGGAAGATGGAACGGGGTGAGGATGGTGATGGTGCTGAGGAATCAGCTGAGGGTTCGGAGGATGGTGGTGGTGGTGCTGCTGCTGGTGCTGATGGTGGGTGTGTGGGGGATGGTGAGGCTGGTGATGGAGGTGAGGGTGGGGAGGGGGAGGGGGAGGAGAAGAGATGAGAGACGGTGGCTTTTCCTGGACCACCGGTGTCCTCAACACAGTGCCCTCCCCCAGCAGCAGGCCGTGGTCGCTGTAGTTACGGATGGCGCCATAGCCATTGGCAGAACCATTGGGGTACTGCGAGTACAGAGCAAACTTGGCCTGGTGCTCGTAAGTGCCGATCCCTGACGGGTAACCGTTGGCAACCACCGGGAGGTCTTCAGGAGGGTAGGAGAACCCAGACTCCAGCGGAGACTCATAGGTCGCAGGTCCGCCCTCGTCCCCTGGGTCACTGATGGCATCGTACACGTCCTCCTGTCTGATGTTAGCCGAGTCAATGAGCTGAGGGGGTTGCTGAATTGTGTTTCCCATGATCCCTTGCATGAAAGAGAAGGAGAAATCCATTGTTCTGCTCCAGCATCCTTTAAGTTTCCCTTTTTCTTACAGGGCCTGCAGAAAAAAGAACAAACCACATGTGGGTCAATAGAATGAGACAACAGGTCTTTAAGGGGCTGCACAGTTGTTATTGCGATATCGTTCTCTATCATACTGATATCTCAACAGGCTGCAATATGCAATAAGCCTTCAACCAATCACAGTGTTTCTGACAGAGAGAGCTCCAGTTGGGCTACTGGGTGTTTATGTAAGCCAACAAAAATCTCATTTTAACCGTTAAATGTGTTGGTGAATCAGTGCATGAATATACAAAAACAATACAGAATGTGGAATTGTAATGATTATGGGTGTAACAATACACTTCGTCAATATTTGTAAGTGTTAAAAAGTTGATTCTACCAGCCCTGACAAACTTTCTACAGCCATGTTGATATCGGTGTCGATATTCATAAAAACTGGTCAATATTTCAGGCCACATTTGATGATGAATTTACTGAATTGAAAGATGAATGTTTAGGTGGCTAAAATAACTGCATTTCTTTTAAGTTGCTTCATTTGTAACCCCTTGAAAATAAACCATATACTTGTTTCTACTGTCAATCTCAGTATATTTAATCTGAATTATGAACATTTATGCAGAAACAGCAGATGTGTAAATAAGATACTGGATAGCAACACTGGTCCACAAAAGACGGCAAAACACACAGCTGAGCTATACGACTAGTCAAAATTTCATCCACTGAAATTTTCTATATTTGCATGTTACTCAGCATTTACAAACAAATACAGTATGATCCCCATTTGAGTTCCTGTTATTTAGTTCTTTCATTATTTTATTCAGCACTACTGACCTACAAAAAGCCACCTAACAATTATAATGTGGATCACCAGATATGTGTTAGATATTTAAAAAGCTACTGAGTGATGACAACTAGAGCATTTAAAGTACAGTCTATAATTTGACTGCGTCGCCACACAACCAGTCAATAAAATGTCACACATGCACTGTTACAGATTCTTTCACCTTATGAAGGAAACGTGTTTGACATACAATACTATGCAAAAGTCTTAGTCACCCATGCAAATTGTTTAAAGACATTTTTTTTCAGTGTTTGATAGTTTTTCTGCTACCAAATTTAACGCCCGAAAAAAAAACTTGAAAATTAACAGTAAAGCACTAAAAAAGTTAAAGATTTGCTTTGTTTGTAAAAAAAAGTAGCTGATATTTATAGTTGTTGAACAACTTTCCAGTGTTGAAAGAAGAATGAATAATGTGCAGTTTATAAAATAATTGGATAAGCGGTGCATTTAACTAGTAGGGTGAAAGCATTTAGATGCCTGGTACATGCAAACACTAATTTCTGATGCTGCGCTAAATAAGGCATTCCTAACTAAAACTAGCATTTATAGTTATTAGCGATTCTGAAGAGCAGCACTGCAACCCTCAGCCTGATCAGCCTCATAGAATTCACAAATTTACATAATCTTTGTGCTACGAAATACAATACCAGACGATATGTTCCAATCTCCAGCGAAAACGTTATTTGTCTCCATTTTGCCCCTCTCCTCCCACCCAGAAACAACTCCAAAGCACTTAGACAGCAACAAACCCTAACCCCAACCTTCAAAATGCATCAACAAAAGGGTTTTGGGGGCTTAAATATTTCTCTATGTACCACTTCATCAGAGGCAGGCAAGCAGTTTTTTTTTTTTTTTTTACATTTTAGGCTGGATTGTCCCACCAATGCCGTAAAACATCAAACAAGTCAATCAGCCTCTACAAATAACACAAGCTGTACAAACACACATCTACAGGAGAATTTAGTCAATATTAAGGGACATTTACTGCTGTTTGATGTGCTTCTGGTCCAACTCAGCAGCCAATTATCAGGAGTCTACAACAGTAAACGTGCAGAATTGGGACTCTGAAGCCAAGTAAAAATTAAGTTTTGGGCAGGAAAAAAAAGGGATCTGTGGAGCTTTTGTGTAAATGAGGTTGTGTTTTGGAAACAGGGTTAGAGCTGCACAATATATCACCTGTTGTTCCTGACTGCAATACTATTAAAAAAAAACATACAGAAAATATGATACTTGTTAAGTTGTTAAGACAATGTTAATGTTAAATTGCTTATTTCCGCTCAATGTATCATATAGCAAACAATGCCTAACTATGCATCACAATACTTGTTCTCTATGATATCATAAAAGGCTGCAATATACAAACAAGCCTCTAACCAATCAGTATTTCAGATCCAGTTCCAATCCAGATGAGTTACGGGGTGTTCTGATTTTAAAGGTGTTGGTGAATCGGTGGATGAGTTGGCAGAGCTAAACTGCTGTAGCCAGAAGGAGGTATATTTAAATTAATGTTTTGTGATATCACAAAAACTTTTTGTATCTTATTTTAAATTGATTGTATTGATGGGGGAGTAAGTGTACCTTCTGAAACAATATTTACAGACAGGCTTTTTTGAAAGTGATTTGGGCCTGTGCAGCAGTAAAAGTGCAAAACTGATATTCTACAAATAGTTCGTATTGTACAGCTCGATCAACAGGGGATTTTAAAAATGAACAGGATTTCTCCGTTTACTGGATAACTTAATTGTCCAATAATTATGACCCTCTGCTCTTTTCCTAATTGACCTGGGCTGAAATTATCAAGCTAAACAAAGAAAAATCTTTGTGAAATACCAAACACACCCCCACAAGCTCTGGTTTTGGTCTTGGAGCAGCGCGCACACACACACACACCTGACTCGACTCTACAGGACTCTGATAATTAGCTGATGAGCGAATCAAGTGCATTGGAGCAAGGTAAACATTACACGGGGTTTTTCTCTACTAACGTGCCCATTACAGAGGGCAAAGTGCCTATTATATTCGTCCTCTGAGGCAGAACAAAATAGTTTTTAATGTTTATAAACATGTGTCCCACCTGTCCTATTATAAACAGTGGGGCGCGTTTGTTGCCAAGTTGATCAAAATCCCCCCGTTTGCAAATGCGAATTAGCAAGAATCAAAAACTCCCACTACTTGACTAAGGAGGGGGGTGGAAAAATAAAATAGTTCAAACATTAAGGTTAATGTGCGAAGGCTTAAATATGCAGTGCTGTCCCCCCTTTGAGCATTCCTCGCACATAAACACACGACAGGGGGAGAAAACGGTGTTTTGTAAATTGAACCGAAATCCGCTTCAAAGAAAAACAAATCCGCATTAGCTTTAGCATTAGCTGGCGATATAAATAAAAGCAAAGCGGAGAACCTTACAAACAATTCAGTCACCATTTCAACGCGTTAGATGTTATAAAACAACATGTAGAAGGCTTTGGCCAAAACAATGGCACCTAACACGAAGAATGTGTGTCTGAAAATGACTCAAATGCAGCTCGTCGAGCCTCTGTGGAACCAAAGATGGGGGCTTTAGCACGCATGCTAACGGGAACGAAATGAGGGGCTTTGGGGGGCTTCTACTCGACCAGTGGTCGAAGCAGATGTGCAATAAAAGTGTTTGTGAAAAGTAAACGCTTTTAACGCCGAATATCCGCGTTCTTCGTTGAGATAAAACGCATTTTATCTTGAGGGGGGCGAGGAGAGACGTGTGAGCTAACATGGCTGCCGGTGCCCCTTTAAATCAAATTGGCCGGATTTTTAACGCTTCCGAAATGTGGCGATTAAAAACACCCCGTATAAACAGTTAATGTTTTTCCTGGGACCAAAAAAACACACACAAACGCATGCAGATTTCGTTTAGAGTCCAGAAATTAAGCATTGAAACGACTGGGGGAAATGGTTTTGAATAAAAAATCTCGGTACCTTCAGCGTGTTCCATCCTAAACAAATACGGCAAATAATGTGACTCCGGGTGCAGGGAACATAAATATGACGCTCTCTCTATGTTTAAATGTACATTTGTGTATATATATGTACAAACACAGACAAAGGGCTTGAATAAAGCAGCGTTTGTCTCCACGTTTCTATATTCCGCTGTGGGAGAACGGAGTTAGCTCAGTCCAGTATCGAAGCCCATGCTGGAAAAAGAAAAAAACCCTCAGAATTGATGTCTGTAAAAATCAGGAGAGACACCCGTTTCTCTTAGCTCTTTTCTCTTTCTCTTTCTTTCGTTTTGTTGCTGTATGAAGGACGCAGACCGGGGCAAATTTGTCTGCCATATATTTAATTCCAGCCTTTGCTGTGGGTCTCTACGGCTCCAACAAAAGCCCCCCCACCTCCTGCGCTCAGCGCCAAAACAAGAGCCACCCTGATTGGCTGAGAAGGCGTGAGAAGAAGGGCATGCCGGGATTTGGAGTTTTTTAGTATAATTTTCACTCTCGAAATGAAAATTGTGTTACTAAACAGTTATTGTTAACTAAAATTATCTTAATAATAATAATACAGATATGAATGTTAATGTAATTTAATATATGCATAGATAAACATGACATTACATAATGGCAATAATTGTTAACCAGTAAAGTTTAATATAATTTAGTGTAATGAATTTACATTTACATTTACAGCATTTATCAGACGCTTTTATCCAAAGCGACTTCCATTCTCTAACTACAGGGGACTGTCTCCCTGGAGCAACTTGGGGTCTTGCTCAGGGACCCAGTGGTGGTGCTGAAGGTAGGATTCAAACCTGTGACCTCTTGGTCTGGAGGCCTACCCACTGAGCTACCTCCACCCTGTGACATTATTATTACTATGCTCACCATTTTCATCTTCATCATTTATTTTGTTGTTGTAGCTTCGTAGTTGTTCTGTAATAAATAGCATATTACATATAGACAAACATAATTAGATATAAATAGATAACTAGACATAGACAAATAGGCAAATAGATTACTGCATATAGATGTAAGTTATTACAGTATAAGATACAGTATAATGTAAATAGTGCTAAAATGAATATTGTTGAACAACAACAAAGTATTAAGTGTTACATGTTTATTATTATTATTATTGGTGTTTCATAATGCATGTATTATTATGTATTGATGTAACTTATTTAATTTGTGAAACTGTAACACATTTAAACGCATCATTAAAATGATTTTTTATTATTATTAGGGATGCACCAATCGATCGGCCAGTGATCAGAAAAGGCAGATTTTTGGCCTGATTGGCCGATTTCAAACCAATCTTTTTTTTGTTTATGTTTTAAAATTTGTTTATGTGTTACATTTTATTTATTTAAATTTGTAAAGAATTTTTTAATGAATAAAAGCTTTATATTAAAGAAAATTTTAATTTTGTTTGTATTTGATGTAGAGCTGCCAATATCATATGTCACTATTATACATTTTACAAAAGTAACCAGTAAACAGGGAAAGTAACTACCATGTTACATTAAAAAAGTTGAAACCCATTTTTGTGTCGTTGTTGTTGACTACATGCTGCAGCTCTAATTTTTCTGTTATTTGGGGGGAAATAGGTATCGGAAAATTCAGTATCGGCCGATCAAACTAAAAAAAAATCGGTAATCAGAATCGGCCAAGAAAATTACAATCGGTGCATCCCTAATTATTATGTAATGATATTTAGATAAATGTATTGATATATAGAAATATCCACATCTAAATATAATATAATATAATAATTGAAGGTGTATATATTACATACTAAATAGTGCAGATAAAAGCACATGCATCTTACTGACTATTCCACATTAATGAGAAACTTTTGTTTATTTTGTGTACGGATATAATGGATGGATTTTTGAGTAAAAGCCCTTTGATACTGTAATAAAGAGGAATTGTGACTTGATCAACAGTGCATATATTTAATGGTAAAATATTTAGTGCACTCATGAGTCTTGTTTTGCACTTTAATGTGTTTATTTTGTACTCTCTCTCTTTTATTATTTCTTTTGTTAACACAGAGCTATGCTGAGTGATGTGTTGTGTGGCAGTACATGTGTAAAGGCCCAGTTTGGGTCGTTCTTCTGTACTGCAGAGTCTGCAATATCCTGTATAGAACAGACTCCACACAGATTCCACCCCCCCCATAATTAAGGCGTTAAGGTGTAAACAGACATGTTCAGAGTGTGTTATTCCATCAAATGTTTATGATTGTGCTGCCTGACACCTGTGACGTTGTTCTACCAGAATTTAAAGAAGATTTTGGTACATTCAGGTCATTGTGAGTCCCAAAAGAAAAGTGATTTAATTCCGATTCACTTTTTTATCATTATCAAGAACCAACACTCAGAGACACATAAAGTTTCACTCGGGGTGGACAAGGAACAAAACGGCTAGAGTTTAGTTGGAGAAGTCTGGTTCCATTCACCTACACTATAAAGCAAGTCTCCACAGTGAACTGTTTGAGTCTGTTTACCACTGAATTGTGGTAATTCTCTTTCTCTTTCAGACTCACATCTACAGGTGATTTTACTGTCTAGCTGTAAAAAAAAACAAAAAAAAACACCATGTGCCTCAAGGTCTGGGTCCAAAATAGTAACTGTGGCACATGGCCTGAAGTGTAAGCTGTGTGTGTTACAGGAACCTCACGAAGGTGTCATTAATATCTATCAGCCCAGACCGTTCAGTCCTTCTCAGCAACTTCCGTTTCTCCTTCAGATTTTCTAATCATGATTGTTACTAATTTAACCTTTACCAAAATAGACTCAGTATTCTTTGCAAATAAATATATTCTGACCTACAAAAAAGCCACTGGATATAATTATAATAATTATTATGATGTGGATTACCCGACAAGTGTTAGATATGTATCAAGCTATTAAATGATGAAACAGTTACAAGCCTATTTAAAGTTAAAGTACAGTCTAGAATTTGACTTTGCATCATCACACAACCATTTAATAGGATGTCAGACATGCACTGTTGCAGATTCCTTTACATTATAAAGCAAACTTTTTTATTTAACATATTTTCATTTATAATTGTTCACTCAAGAACTTTCCAGTGTTTAACGAGAATAAAGGATCAATGAGGAGTAAAAACCTGTGCTTTGCAACGTTTGACTGGTGATGTTCAGCCTTTAGCTATTAAAGTGTATTCATTTATGTATTCATTTATGATTGAACTCTTCTGCATAACATTTTATTATTATTTTTATTATTATTATTATTATTTATTTTTTTTATTTTATTTTTTTTTAATTATTATTATTATTAACATTTAACTTTGGCTTAAGCCCAATCAGACTGAGATCTAGGGAACCTGGAGGCAAGATAGTGATTCGTCCAACGGTTCCAGAACAGGGTTTGCAGTGTGTGGTGATCATCCTGGTGAAAGAGAAACTGCCATTAGGAACAGAACGCCTCGCCTTCTTCACATAGTTCATCCTGGTCCGACTCCTCTCTCTCTCTTTCTCTCACACACACACACACACACAAACTGTCCACGTGATGTAATAAACGGGATCTACCAGACCAGCTCACCTTGTTCCATCATTCTATGGTCCACAAGACCTGCCGTGTTGGAGATGTTCTGTTTTTCTTGCTCTCTGTGCATTTTTGCTATGACAAATACTGCATATAATTATCAATATCTTTATTTAACATTATGTTGTGAGTTAAATAAAAAAAACAAAATGAAAATCTTCAAATGTGAATGCAGGTTTACCTTGTGGTGATCTATAACTATGTGTGCCTTTGTGTGAGGCTTTAAATGTTTGGGATTTTCTGCCGCATCCTCAGAAAACACGAGTGTGTGATGTGTGCGCTGTTGCCATGGGCAACAAACAGTCTACGTAAACACCCGGCCATTTCGGGAACGAAATTTGACACTTAACAGCTGGAATCTGTTCTCAGAACGGCTCTGGACCTACTTCAGTCCTTAATCATTGTCAAACTTTTTCGCAAGAGCTGATCGGAGATCAGGCTTGGTGAGTCGACAATCCCCCTCACACTGGTGCCCGCGTCATCGGGGGCGGGACAAAAGCGTCGCCTGTCCTGTTTCGCCAGGCTGATTGGCCCAGAAGCTTTTCTGGACCGTTGTCCTATTGGCAGTTCGTCCCACGCTACGCCCGCCTCTCAGGGTCAATTTTCAGAGAGCTCATTGGTGCGTCTCTAACCATTCAAGTAAGTACGCAAAAGAGCTCTCACTTATTGGTCGCGTGTACAGTCAATTGCATCGCATCCACTAATCGGGACCTCGGATGTGTGCTCCTTGAGCTCGGCACGGGGAGTAGACGGGAGCAGCAACATTAGGTCACTTTAAGGGCTCGTAACAGCAGTTGTGTGTGAGATATAAGCGCTTATTTACAGGTTAAGGAGTAGCTTATTGTTGTGAATGGCTCAGTTCGATTCTAAAAAGGTCCGTTTTACTCACCCGTCGTCTACAATCAGGATATTTGCGCCCCGGCTCCGGGAGGAGAGCAGCCCAGCCGACTCACCTCACCAGTCGGATGATTAAAACTCCACTTTAACGGTCAAGATCTTCAAGGACATACACATTTTCCTCAGGTAATTCACCTAAACCGTATCAATTTATAATCGTCAAAACGCAGCCAACTGCTGGGACAATTCACTCTTTACAATTAGCCTATGCTAGCATAGGTAGCTTCACATAAGTAAAGTGCATGGTGTCATTTTTGCCATTCGCTTTATCCAAGTGTGGTGTTATCTTACTTCTTTGACACTATAAATAATCAGTTTTGTTATTAACCCTTTTAGAGTCCCCTTTCTGCCGTTTAGCCAAGCACGGCCTTCTCGTTCGTGTCATCCAGAATGATTCATCTTACGGAGTCGATTCGCGTTACTATTCGAATCTTTTGACTAGCTGAATCATTTCTCCAACGTCCCGCTGCGAGTATTTTTTTCCGTATATTGACTGCTCCGCATTCTCCCCACTCTTTAATAGCCCGTTCTGTGGCACAAACAGAAGTCTGTGATACACAAAACAGCCATAACATCCAGCCATGTGAACTACATGGCGATTCATTCGCAAGGAGTTGTTCGTTCGTTGTGGTACGTTTTCTAACCTTTTCTGTCTTTTTCAGCTGTCATTTTGAGTCTGGGTTTGTATTTGAGTGACAAACGGTTATGTTGGATATACACTGCTGCATCTGGTGTTGAATGTATAAAATGTGTTTGTGGTTCTGAACAGCTGTCAGACACGTGCGGTCGGGAGAGGGTGCAGTGCGCATTTGGCCACAGGGTGGCGCAGTTTTCCTTGTCACTCCTATATTTTTCAGAGTAAACAAAGCAAGCAAATACGCTGTATGGACAAAAATATTGGGACGCCTGACCAGAACACCACCAGGGACTTCACATTTCATTCGAGCGCATAGACTTAAATGTGGAGCTGTTAACTAATTGCAGTTATACCAGTTTCCATTCTTATTAGAAGGCTTTCCACAATATTTGAGTGTTTCTCTGAATTTGCTCGTTCATTCTGTAGAGCATTTATGAGGTTAGATTTTACTGCTGCAGACTGTAATTGCAATATCTCATAATATTATAAAGTGCTCATATAACTTTGCTCTGATTTAAATTAGCCTGAGGTATGTATTCCAAGGGTTAAATGTAGGTAGGAAAATTGTCATATAAGAATGAATTATGAGTTATACTTGTGGTTCCAAGGCCACACAAATATAAAAGAAACAATGAAATGGAAGGATAATGTGGAATACAGACCATTTAAGAAAACCTTGGTCTTTAATGGTTAAATATTTAAAAGACTGAGACTCATGTTGGATTAGATGAAGACCTCGTTTCATCCGAACAACCAGTAATTCACATGGAGCTGTGATTGACTTCTAACCAATCACAGTGTTTCTGATGCTAATGTCAAATTGCAGCCTTCTGTGATGACAGTACTGCAGAGATCGATATTGCAATAAAGATTAGCAGACAATATAGTGTGCTACCCTAGTCAACAGTCAGGCCTATTTTACAGTACCTGTTTGTGTCTGTTTTGCAGGTTTTGCCTGATCATGGCAGTGTTTAGTTCTCAGGTGCTGCTGGCAGTGACCAGGTCCAGGTAAGACCTCATTCTGAAGTATTCACTTCTTCCAGAACTTCAGCTTATTTTTGGAGAGCTGTTCTCATCCCCTGCTGTGAATGTGAATAGTGCAAATGCCTGGCTTTGGTATTTACTGTGTGTATTTATGACACCAGGGGATCCTACTTGCTGTCGAAGCGTCATGGCTACGCCTCCCTGCCCTCCACTGCCTGTATCCGCTACCACTCCGAGCTGTCAGGCCATGCCATGTTTTCTGCTCGAGCCCCCAGGCCTTTCTCCTCCTCTCCCAGCTCTGTGTACCTGTGGCCCACCTGCGTCCCCTCACGGGCGTTGCATGGCTCCACATCCTGGCTGCAGGAGCTGAAGAGTCCTCCTGAGGGATGTGAGCCAAAGGCAGATGTTGCTCCGGCAGAACCAGCTGCTCAGAGCAAAGCGGTGGCCCACAAGTTGCTAGGCCAGAGAGTTCTGGATGAGCTGAAGCACTACTACCACGGTTTCCGTCTGCTGGGAATCGACACCAAGATTGCCAGCCGGATGGTGTGGAGACTTCTTCATGGACAACAGCTGACCCGCAGGGACAGGAGAAGGGTGTGTAAACACATGTTCTCACATATACAGCCTTGTTCAAGGTTTGGGGATGCAAAGCACATGTTTTTATTATTAATTCTTGTGGCTACATGATTTGGACAGCATTGATATATCACTGCCACGAGTTGTGATTATGATGCCTTTCAAGATATTAAAAACCCCAAATAATCACCCTCCTGGAATTAAAATGACTTGGCCTATAAATATGGTTTCGGACGGTAGATTCTGTCATACATGAACACGCCACAGCATACAGTGTGAACAGCATAAAATTCTTCTTCTGCATTTAACCCATTCAACAAGTCAGGAACACAGTCTCCGGGGAGCACCGTAAGGACGGTTCCTTGCTTGGGGTACCTCAGAGGCGGTTAGCTGTCTTGGGAATCAAACCCACGACTTTCTGATTGCAGGTCGAATGCCCTAACCACTAGGCTTTTTGTGAAGTCAAAAAGTCATTTAAATAGATCTACTTGTTCTGATTATGGCTGTGTAGCTCCACAAATTGTCTGACACTTTAACAGTTAACATAAAAATTTTGTTAAGTTACCCAAAGACCTCAATTTATCAGAACACCCAGTAACTCACTGTGATTGATTGATCTCCCTGTCAGAAACACTGTGATTCGTTAGAGGATTATTTGCATATTGCAGCCTTCTGTGACCTCAGTATTGCACAAAATTGTGCTGTTTAATGATAGAAAATTGATGAAATGGGCCAATTGACTTACTTGGAGAAATAGCTATTGCAATATTCAGCAGTAAAATTTGAATACTGATTATAGTATCTGTCAAAGAAATTCCCAAAAAGGACTTCAACAAGCTTTAATAAAAGGAAGCTCACCACGAGATGTAATGAAAGTATAAAAGAATAATTTTTTATTATCTTGCAGCCAGTGAACAAATCTAAGGGACCGTTCACATATCGCGCCGAAAAACGTGAAAAACACTTGGCGCATCTCTTTATCCTTCTTTCCAAAAGCGCACGGGTGCTTGCGCTCTGGAAGCATCTGTTGTTGCTAAGCAACCATCAGCCGCGCCCTCCATTTATTCCAATAAAAAAACCTTGCTGTTATTCTGCTACACGATTTATTTACGCAGAAAAAAAAAACCACCGTAGGTTTTGGGTGCACCCCATTCTTCAAAAACGTAAAAAACACGGGTAATTTCACCAGCTGATCCATGAGCTCTGCCTGGACTACGGGAGGCTCAAATCCTGTTTCAGCCTTGACAAGGACCAGTGGGTTATATTTTAGGAAAAGTTTGGGGGCTGGACAAATCATACAGTTCAGGAAATCCCTGGAGTACAATGATGATTTCTGCCGAGGCGCCAGTGTAAAGGAAAAGGTGAGGAAGCGAATTGGTTGAATCTTGTCACATGACACACGGTGTGCTTGCGGCCTGGAAAAAGCGTGTTGCTTCCATTATGAGCGCGGCAAAAGACGCGATATGTGAACGGCCCGTAAGAGAATAGTTGTTCTAAAAAACTAAGCGTGTGTTTAGTTTATTTTATTATAATGTATCTAGCAGTAAGCAATGTGTGTGCGTAACATAGTTGTCGTTAGGTAAGTCAAAACAAAAGACTGTGTATCTTCTCCGTTCCCAGACACTTCCAGTTGGATCGTTCTGTCCTTCTATCAGAGATACAGAGAAGACAGTCCTCACAGAGAACATATAAAACGGAGAGGTTACAGGATTATAAAACCCAAAGGTTTCCTAATGATTTCATGTGTGCTTGAACTCACTAATATATATGAACTTTAATAAGCTTTAATAAACCTTTTTAAGGATATAATTTCTCCAACATTATCTATTGCAAAGCATTAATGTTAATGTGCAGTTATTAATTTAATATTGCACAAGTTGTCATCTGACAGTTTGAATGACAGTTCACGTGATTATGTATATCCATAGGAGCTCAGAGAGAAAATGGATCAGTAGTCTACCAGTGTGTGCCGATTAGGGGTGTGACGAGATCTCACGAGATCAGATGTGTCTCGCGAGAACGTGAATATATCCTTGCATTACTAAAAGCTGCGACTGTGAAGAAAACGGAAAGAAATTCAGTTTGCGTGAAAGGGCAAACAACCCTCTCTCTCTCTATCTCTCTCTCGCGTGCGCTTTCTGTGTGGTTTGTAACTTTTCCGGAGCGCACGTCTCTCTCTATTTCTCTACATCTCTTTCGCTCTCTCGTTCTCTCTCTCTCTCTCTCTCTCTCTCTCTCTCTCTCATATTCGTGACTCTCCTGGAGCACGCGTCTCTCTATCTTGTTCTGGAGCGCATGGATCCCCCCTCTCTCTCTCCACTTCTCTGTATTTAAACCTCGGATTTATCTTTACATTTTCTTTAAGGGTGATGTATTAAACTGTTTAAAATGAAATGAAAGTGT